>CM053028.1:48826409-49027727 GCA_028564925.1 Lithobates sylvaticus | reverse complement strand
GAGATAGGACTTTGTCCGTCGGACAATCCGACGTACACTGTCCGATGGTGCCTACACCACGGTCGGATTTTTCTACAACATTGTCGGATCGGACAGAATCCATGCGAAAACAGTATGTCACAAAAGTGAGTACCCCCCCCCCCCCACATTTATATAAATATTTTATTATATCTTTTCATGTGACAACACTGAAGAAATAAAACTTTGCTACAATGTAAAGTAGTGAGTGTACAGCTTGTATAAAAGTGTAAATTTGCTGTCAACTCAAAACACAGCCATTAATGTCTAAACCGCTGGCAACAAAAGTGAGTACACCCCTAAGTGAAAATGTCCAAATTGGGCCCAAAGTGTCAATATTTTGTGTGGCCACCATTATTTTCCAGCACTGCCTTAACCCTCTTGGGCATGGAGTTCACCAGCTTCACAGGTTGCCACTGAGTCCTCTTCCACTCCTCCATGACAACACCACGGAGCTGGTGGAGGTTAGAGACCTTGCGCTCCTCAACCTTCCGTTTGAGGATGCCCCACAGATGCTCAATTGGGTTTAGGTCTGGAGACATGGTTGGCCAGTCCATCACCTTTACCCTCAGCTTCTTTAGGAAGGCAGTGGTCATCTTGGAGGTGTGTTTGGGGTCGTTATCATGTTGGAATACTGCCCTGCGGCCCAGTCTCCAAAGGGAGGGGATCATGCTCTGCTTCAGTATGTCACAGTACATGTTGGCATTCATGGTTCCTCAACGAACTGTAGCACCCCAGTGCTGGCAGCACTCATGCAGCCCCAGACCATGACACTCCCACCACCATGCTTGACTGTAGGCAAGACAAACTTGTCTTTGTACTCCTCACCTGGTTGCCGCCACACATGCTTGACACCAAATACGTTTATATTGGTCTCATCAGACCACAGGACATGGTTCCAGTAATCCATGTCCTTAGTCTGCATGTCTTCGGCAAACTGTTTGCAGGCTTTCTTGTGCATCATCTTTAGAAATCCTTCTGGGATGACAGCTATGCAAACCAATTTGATGCAGTGTACGGCATATGGTCTGAGCACTAACAGGCTGACCCCCCACCCCTTAAGCCTCTGCAGCAGCAATTTCCCAAAGACAACCTCTGGATATGACGCTGAACACGTGCAATCTACTTCTTTGGTTGACCATGGCAAAGCCTGTTCTGAGTGGAACCTGTCCTGTTAAACCTCTGTATGGTCTTGGCCACCGTGCTGGAGCTCAGTTTCAGGGTCTTGGCAATCTTCTTATAGGGTAGGCCATCTTTATGTAGAGCAGATCCTCAGAGAGTTCTTTGCCATGAGGTGCCATGTTGAACTTCCAATGACCAGTATGAGGGAGTGAGAGCGATAACACCAAATTTAACACACCTGCTCCCCATTCACACCTGAGACCTTGTAACACTAACGAGTCACATGACACCGGGGAGGGAAAATGGCTAATTGGGCCCAATTTGGACATTTTCACTTAGGGGTGTACTCACTTTTGTTTGCCAGCGGTTTAGACATTAATGGCTGTGTGTTGAGTTTTTTTTGAGGGGACAGCAAATTTACACTGTTATACAAGCTGTACACTCACTACTTAACATTGTAGCAAAGTGTAATTTCTTAAGTGTTGTCACATGAAAAGATATAATAAAATATTTACAAAAATGTAGGGGGTGTACTCACTTTTGTGAGATACTGTATAAAGGAGAATTGTACAAAAAAACAAGATTGGTTAAACCCACAAGGGCTTTTTTTTTTACCACTACTATTCCTTTTATATTGGCTTTTGGAATTTACAAATGCAGCAATTTAGAGATCAGATGAAAGGTTTAGCGCTGGAAAACACATTTTGATAGATAAAAAGTGCATTTTATATACAACTATATAGATCAGATCAAAATGAGGGACAAATGAGGAGGAATGAGGGACATTGCTCCAAATAAAGGACAGTTGGGGGCTATGTATAAAATCACACTTACATACATATATATGACATATATATATATATATAAAAATAAATAATATTAATATATATATATATATATATATATATATATATATATAAAAATAATAATGATTATATATATATATATATATATATATATATATATATATATATATTATTAATAATAATAATTATATAAATATATATATATATATGCACACACACACTGTATATAAAGTCACATATATATATATATATATCAAAATGAGGGACAAATGAGGAGGAATGAGGGACATTGCTCCAAATAAGGGACAGTTGGGGGCTATGTATAGAATCACACATACATACATATATATGACATATATATATATATAAATAAATAATATTATTATTATTATTATTAATATATATATATATATATATATATATATATATATATATATATATATATATATAAAAACCTCCATATTAGGTAACTTGTTTTGGTTTGGAAGCCCATTAAAGCGGTGAGTGGTCATGTGATACCTGTATGAGAAACTCTTCTGTGATTCATGTTAGTTTTCTTTGAAGAGTTTTTTTTCCCTTCTCTATCCCTTTTTACTAAACTCTTTGACAGAAATTAATTTACAGAGCTCTGAGTCATTTGCCATCTGTTGCTGGGCAAATTAGAATTGCTGATGTTATTCTGGCCTAACCCTGAATCATTAAACGAGAGAAAAAAAAAAAAGTGTTTTTGAACCTCGTTTTCTCGTCTTCCCATTAGGCCCGGCAAATAAAAAAAGAAAAGTTCCAATTGCCCCTGGAAGATAGTGAGAGATGTTTGCTGTGAATCTGTAAGTGGTTACCATTTGAATAAGTGAGTGGATGGACAGTCTGAGTAACGAGGCATAGAAGCCAAAAGGATATCTGAGGTCAGTTTTGTCAGGGTATAAGAATCCTAAACAATGAGGGCATTGGTTGGAGATTGGGGAAGAATGTGAAAAAAAGAGCAGAATGAAATGAAGCATGGGAGAGAATTAGAGGAGATTAGCGAGACTGTGAAGAAACCCAGAAAAGACTGCCAATCACCCATTAAAAACATGTGGCTTTCACATTGGACTGCAGATGGGAGTTATGAGCTCCCAGCACACTGTAACCCCGGCATGGCAGATCATCAGCCGTGTAATACCGGCTCTGAGAGATCTACTATTAAATGTACATTGTCCATTCTTATTATTTTTTTCCCCCATGAGGCCTAAGGAAAGCTTTTTACTTTGTTTTCAAATGAAGTATAAATCTCAATAAAAATGATACAGTCCTGTCTGTCCCTTTCACAGCTGTCATGTTGACGTGGTATTAAAGCGGGGCTCCACTGCCCATGACAGTTTTTTTTCAATGGTCATTAAGGCGGAAGTAAACCCTTTGATTTAATAGTTAAAAAAAAAATGTCATGCCGGAAATGCTAACTGTCACATTGACTATGCTTTCAACCAAACTGTCAAACCATCCAATGACTGGTGTCATAACTGATCACATGTGCAGCATCATGGCAGTTGAAGATTAAACAGAGGCCAAGATGGCAGCTTCCTTGGTTGAAAACAATAGGAGGGTTTACTTCCACTTTAATAAAGAAATTCATTTGTAATTGAGTAACTCACCTGTCCTGTTTCTAGCACTTATGCCTTTCGTTTTTTATCTTCTAAAAAGACTTTATAAAAATTCTCGGTTCGTTCTCCATCTTGCCTGTGGGCATGTGAAACCTCCAAGCATTCTCTTCCTGGATTTCATTGACGCCCATTCATTGTAATCACGCGCATGCGTGCAGTACAAACAGCATAGGAGCGCCGTCAGCAGCTCCTGTTGCCATCACAACGGCGGCGGCATCAAAAGTCCCGCCCCGTTGTGAGAGCAGAAAACAGTCTCGCGCTATCTCGGGCCAGGCCCCCGCACTGACTCCTGGGAGCTATGACACAAGGAGACAGTGCGGGCTAGGGGATATTACGAAATAGCCGTAATATCCCCGCCCATATCCGAGAGAAGGAGAACCGGAAGCGATGGATGGCAAGAAGAAATCAACAAAAGGTAAGTAAAAAAAAAAAAATACCTACCGTTTCGGATCGAGGAAGGTGAGTATAATATTTTAGATCTAGGTCTTATAATCCGGTGGAGCTCCGCTTTACACCCAGTTAAAAAAATGTATTACATTGCAAGCGCAGTACCTGCATTCATTTTAGTTTTTCCTTTATTTTCACCTGGTGATCCTGCCAGGAAGTCTGCTGTTTTTCAACAGATCAAGCCTACCTCCCAACTGTCCCTGATTTGGAGGGACTGTCCCTGATTTGGAGCAATGTCCCTCTGTCCCTCATTCCTCCTCATTTATCCCTCAAAAAGTGTTTTCCAGCGCTAAACCTTTCATCTGATTTCTAAATTGTTGCATTTGTAAATTCCAAAAGCCAATATAAAGGAATAGTAGTGGTAAAAAAAGCCCTTGTGGGTTTAACCAATCTTATTTTTTTTATACAATTCTCCTTTAAGGGGGTGTGGCAAGGGGTGTGTCCTATGCCTGCATACTTTTGCTGATAGGTGTCCCTCATTCCCATCTCTGAAAGTTGGGAGGTATGGATCAAGCTGTCCAGCAAAAGTGGCAGTTAGTTAGTCAGTGGTACTTACAATGACCAGCTTTTATTTATTTGTGTAAAATCTTTATCCCAAAGGGGCTAAAACTATTGGCTGTAACTGGTTAAAGAATATTAGATGGAGTTCAGCTTCAATTTGTTAGTTAAGCCTATCTAAATTTGCTAGTGTATCCAACACTCCCCTCTCCCACTGCTCCTTCATCCAGAGTGGGGGCACTCTAATACAGGACATGTGTTACTGGCCAGATTACCAGGTAAAAAAAAAAAAAAAATTAAAGCAGCCACATCTAAGGATTGGTAAACTGCAATTGTTTTTTGGATCCTTTTTAAATCATAATGATAACACTAATCTGAGATTTAGATACACTAACAAAATTGAAGTTGAACTCCAGCTAACACTTTAAAATCAGTTACAGGCAACAAACATTTTTTTCCTTTTGGGATAAAGGCTTTTACATAAATAAATAAAAGCTGATTATTATAAGCACCCCTGTCAGTATTAAATGGTTTGTCTCATCTTTGTAACTGCTACATCTGCAGGAAAGTTTATTCTGTTGAGAAACAACAGACTTACTGGCAGGGGCGGACTGACAACTCATAGGGCCCCCGGGGCAATAGGAGATTATGGGGCCCCCAGGCAATCAGAGATGTACACACAGTATACACAGACATGTACACACAGTATACACAGACATGTACACACAGTATACACATACATGTACACACAGTATACACAGACATGTTTCTATTGGCTGAGAAGGTACTGGAGAGGTGGGGCAGCTATAATCTCTGGGTTTTTAGAGCAAAAGGATGTCGGTAAGGGACATTTCAGAAACAGATGTAAAAAAAACACAGATTTTTACATACTGTCCCTGGTTTTACTGAGGCTGGCAACTCTGATGGAGCCCCGGGCCCGGGGCCCTCGGGAAGTGCCCGAGTGGCCGAATGGTCAGTCCGCCCCTGCTTACTGGCCAGATCACCAGATAGAAAGAACGTCTAAAAAAGAAAACTAAAGCAGTAACAACATCTAAGAATTGGTAGGCTGCAATATAATAAATATTTGCTTTTTGGTTGAATACTGCCCACTACAAGGGCCATTTTTTTCCTGTGCCCAGAGTTGGACTTTAACGGCTTCCCGACCGGGCGCACGACGATATACGTCGGCAGAATGGCACGGGCAGGCAGGAGGGCGTATATATACGTCCCCTTTAAATGCCTGCCGTGCCATCGGGAGCGCGCCGGGAGCGGTGCCCTCCCGCGCCGGTCGGGACCCCCGTGAGGCCGGTCGCGGGTCCCGCGGACTCGATCGCCGCGGGGACACCCGCGATCGTCTCACGGGAAGGCTGATCGGGGAGATGCGGAAATAAACAGCATCTCCCCGTTCTGCCTAGCAACTAGTGACGCCGATCTCTGCTCCCTGTGATTGGAGCAGAAATCAGCATTCACTAGCTGACAGCCACGCCCCCCCACAGTAAGAAACACACCCCTAGGCATACTTAACCCCTACACTGCCCCCTTGTGGTTAACCCCTTCACTGCCAGTGTCATTTATACAGGAATCAATGCATTTAAATAGAATTGATTGCTGTATAAATGACAATGGTCCCAAAAAAATGTGTCAAAAATGGCCGATGTGTCCGCCATAATGTCGCAGTCACAATAAAAATCGCTGATCGCCGCCATTACTAGTAAAAAAAAATATTAATAAAAATGCTATAAAACTATCCCCTATTTTGTAAACGCTATAACTTTTGCGCAAACCAAAAATACCAAAAATATTCTTTACCAAAAATATGTAGAAGAATACGTATCGGTCTAAACTGAGGAAAAAAAAATGTTTTTTTTATATATTTTTTGGGGATATTTATTATAGCAAAAAGCAAAAAATATTGAATTTTTTTTCAAAATTGTCGCTCTATTTTTGTTTATAGCGCAAAAAATAAAAACCGCAGGGGCGATCAAATACCACCAAAAGAAAGCTCTATTTGTGGGAAAAAAGGACGCCAATTTTGTTTGGGAGCCACGTCGCACGACCGCGCAATTGTCAGTTAAAGCGACGCAGTGCCGAATCGCAAAAAGGGGCCTAGTCCTTTGGCTGCAAATTGGTCCGGTCTGAAAGTGGTTAAAGTTGACAAGTACACTAATCTTCCGTTTATCATGCTTGGGGTTTTTTGCATTGAAAATAGCATTACTATAAAGGGTTTGTGGATAATAATTTTATCACTTTAAAGCTCATTGCGGGAAGTTCATTCACTGCAGATCATAAGACAGCGGTGCAGTTAGGAAATCCAACATGTGTCAGAAAGCAGGTCTCCAGCAGGAGGTTGAATGTGCTTGGATTATTTATGGCACAGTTCATGCTAAACAAATATTTGATGAAACGTTTATCTGAAAACACAGCTGCAGCGGAAACCGTAGCGTGGCCGGTACTGTGGTCAGAGAGAATAGATTCATTGTAACAAAAGGCCGCAGAAGAGTCCTTTAAAAAATAGTTGGCATACGTATAATCGGAGCAAGAATGCTGACTTCACACAGCAGGACCAATGGATTCACTGGGGGACTCTACCAAGACGTACCCTGGCCAAGAAGTTCAAATGCAAGTAGTCCGTTACTAGATATGAGCGAATCAGGGAAAATTCAGTCATTCATGTGGTTTATAACCCTGATGGGCTCCAGTCTTCTCTGCCGCGCTGTGGATCGGCGTTTCACGTCGGTTCACACATGCACAAAAGGGTCTTTGCCATCCGATCTAAGACGTACAGCCCATCCTGCGTGTCGGCGGCCTTGCAACGTCTGACGTCATTGCGCTGCCTGCGCGGTGATGCCGCCTGTGCTGGGGGATCGTCCGTCTGGGAGACGAGTCTTGACACGCATCAGGTATACAGGTGATCGGTAAGACTCATCACCCTTGATGGGCCCCCCGGATCACCTGATACCTATCCGCCCGATTAATTGGACTCTGCTAGTACTATGGGCGTTTACCACATGCTCTCCCACTCCCTTATAAGCCAGGTAAGCTTAGTCTTTTACTGCTGCACAGCCAGGCCCGCACGGCACTCCACACTTGAGATACCTATACCAAAAGGCCATTGTGAGTAAGTACTATGACGGACTTTATGTCATGTTGCCCTCTCACTTCTTGCATATCCTACTGTGCAGACCACGTGACCTTCTGCGAATGGTGTGCCCCTGTTGTGATACCTTTTATGACTGTTTGCTGCGCCCACGTATGTGCACTTGCACGACATGGCGACGCACCTACACTCACATAGTATTGTATACCCCCCTTAACCACTAGCCGACCAGTGCACAATGATTTACGTTGGCACAATGGCACAGATGGGCAAATGGGCATACAGGTACGTCCCCTTTAAGAAGTGGCATTGTGGGCATGAGCGCCCGCCGTGTGCTCCGTGACCAAGCCCGCGGGTCCTGTGGACTCGATGTCCTCCGGGGGCCCACAGTCATGTCATGGAGCAGAAGAACGGGAGTGAGAAATAAATGGAGTGAGTGGAGCCTTGGAGGCATTTCAGGAGGTGTGTAATTGGCCAGATCACCAGGTGAAAATAAAGTGTAACCACCCTGCCTTAAGCAGGAGTGTCTATCTAAAATTTAGTGGTGCCAAACTGCAGTCAGCTTAGTTGGATTGATAGTTCAGCCTCTTTAGGTTTCTCCTGGGCCCTGATTACTGTATAAGTCCTTCTGTTGCAAGACTCCTAACAGGGGTAAGACACACTCAGGTCCACCTAGCCAATAGGCCCAGAGAAGACAACTCTTCTTGTGATCAGCCAAAGATGACCACTAAGTCCTAGGTGGGAGGCTCTCCCAAAGAGAGACCCCCCCCAGAGCAGGGGAGGAAGGAACGGGAGGAACATGGGCACACATCCTCCCCCTTAAACGTCAGGGTAGGTAGGATCCACACCCTCCATCCTGAGTGAAAAGGATACACAAACATAAGTGCAAGGTGACATACATGGTCATAAATAGATTAAGATTGCAAAAATAAAAAAGTGCTAGTGCAGGTGCTGTTTCACACAGTAGGATCCCAAACCCATAGTGCTACTCCAGCACCCCAAGGATGCTACTCATTGGGCACGCTTGACACCACGAGCCCTCTGCCTCCTCAGCCCCTGGCCAGACCAAGTAGCACCATCAAATCAGAAGGCACTGGGCCCCTCAGAATCCTCCATCAGATTATTTATTCCTGTGCCCCACCTTACTAATTGGGCACCCCTGTTTCTGTTCCTCACAGGAAGATCCCTTGAAACCCCATCATACCAGCAGGGGTACTATACAGCCAGCCACCACAGCCATAATGCTAGAATGATGGCAGAGCACCCCTACTGGACACTAATAAGAATATATTCTACACTTGGTTTTAGCCAAAAGGCTGAGGAGTGGGTTTGGAGACCCCTGGTCTAGATGATGTTGGATCAGAAAATGAGGTGGGCACTGTCTGGCTTTGTGCAGCTTCTAATGCACATTGGATAAAGCTCACAGTGTGCAGCCAAATCAGTGTAAGCTATTTCAGTACAGAAGAGGAGAGCACTGGCCATTTCTCCCAAGCACTGGTCATTTCTCCTAAGAACTATCAGGCGTTTAATTACCCAAAGAGTTCTTGAGTGTTGTGAATTGCCAATCACATGTTTTATTCCATGCTGAACACTTGAGCCCAATGCCAATTAGCCTAAATTTCCCTAGAGAGGTGCTCTACAGTTTATAATGGCTCTGAATTGTCATTTACCCCTTCAATAAAGTGTTCCCATTGTTTCGATACAAACAGTCCTGAGATCATTTTTTTGCATCCACATGTTGAATGTACACCAAACCATAAAAAGCGTTTCAGGATGAATACATGTACTGTGAGTTCTGGGAAGGCCTCACAAGTAACAATACCAACCTGTGTGAGATATTTGTTGCCTACGCTTGTGGCTGCCATCCATTGTCATGGCACAGAAAGGCCCTTTTCTTCCACTCATACATTAAAAGCACCTGTCATTCACACATTGAAGAGCCAGTTTATTTTTTCCTGGCTGAACTTACATTCAAGAGCATTCAGACCATCCAATTCATTAGGAACTAATAACATGATGTCATTGCAAGGTTAATAAGTGGATAGGTCGAAATTTCATAGAGTTCATTATTCGGTGATTGCATTGGTTACTTTTGGACTGAGATGTTGTATTACTTATTATACTAATGGGAATGTGAGGGGAGCGTTCCATCTTCTGTGCCCTATCTATTCTAAAGACCATTATTTATGGTTTATACTGTACAGTGAAAATGTTTTAGGCAGGTGTGAAGAAATGCTGTAAAGTAAAAATGGTTTCAAAAGTATATTTTTTAATTGTAATTTTTTTTTAGCAATTTACAAAATGGAAAGTGAGTAAACAGAAGAAAAATCTAAATCAAATCAATATTTGGTGTGACCACCCTTTGGCTACAAACCAGCATCAATTCTTCTAGGTAGACTTGCACACAGTTTTTGAAGGAACTCGGCAGGTAGGTTGTTCCAAACATCTTGGAAAACTAACCACAGATCTTCTGTGGATGTAGGCTGCCTCAAATCCTTCTGTTTCTTCAACCTCAGACAGACTCAAAGATGTGGAGATCACAGCTTTGTGGGGGCCAAACCATCAGTTTCAGGACTCCTTCTTTACACTAAAGATAGTTCTTAATGACATTGGCTGTATCAAAGATATGTGGATAAGCTATGGGGGGTACCTCGTCCTAAGAATATGTATAAAGAAGGAACAAGAGGGGGTTTAGCCAACCTGACATTGGCTGTGTGTTTAGGGTCTATGTCCTGCTGCAGAATAAGCACAAGCCTCCCTGATAGTATGGCATGATGGATAGGTATCTGCCTTGGTGAAATCTAGATATACCATGTCCACAGGCCTTCCTCTATCCAGGTTCCTCTATCACTTCCTCATAGAATGTTTACAGGTTGGTCTGGCAAAACGATCTTTCATAAACCCATGCTGGTTAATAGGGATGGGCCGAACGGGCCCCTGTTCGGTTCGCACCAGAACTTTCGAACACCCCGAAAGTTCGGACCCAAATAACGAACCCCATTAAAGTCAATGGGACCCGAACGTCAAAAATCAAAAGTGCCTGTTTTGAAGGGGTTATATGCAAGTTATTGGGCATGCAATGGTTATAGGGGTCCAGGTCCTGCTCTGGGGGACATGTATCAATAAAAAAATAAAATTGTGAAAAATTTCATTTTTAAATGAGAAGTGATTTTTTGATTTTTAAAGTGAAGGCATAAAAATGAAAAATGCCTTCCAATATAGTGCCTGGGGGGGGGGGGGGGGGTCTCCTTAGTCTACCTGTAAAGTGGCAGATCTGTACCATGTCTAGAATCTGCTGCAGCAATAATTGCATTTATAAAGCCCCCCAAAAAAATGACATTTTCCCTGCAAGCTGCCTTTATTTTGCTCAGCAACAGCTGGTGAGCCACTGTGTATGATGAGGCCACAATGTAGTGCACTGGGAACAAGAGTAGAGATTTTTTGGATATTTTCTGGTGTCACTTTGACTTTGGATAGAAGTAACAGGTGCGTAAAAATAGGTCTTTGCGTGTCGGTGGTGCCTTACCACCGTAATCTTATAGAGGTACTCTTTATGAAAGCAAGAATTGGCCTTGCCGTAAAAAGTTGCAATGATATGCACCTGTCAAACAGGTTCAGAAAAATTGGTCTTTTGGTGTCGGTGGTGCCTTCCCACTGTAACCCTATAGAGGTACTCTTGATGAAAACAAGAATTGGCCTTGCCGTAAAAAATTGCAATGATATGCACCTGTCAAACAGGTTCAGAAAAATTGGGCTTTGGGTGTTAATTGTGCCCATGAAACCTATACCAAAAACATTCTTCCAGATAAAATGATTGAACACCCTCGAAGTCCTGCAGAGATTCCACATCCCAAAAAGACTTAATCAGTTACATCGGCATCAGGGGCTTCATAGCTGGTAATCCAGGACTAATTCATTTTTATAAAAGTCAAAAGATCCACAGAGTCTGTGAACAGATGCGTTCTATGATCAGTAACGAAACCTCCTGCAGCACTGAAAGCACGCTGGATGCTGGGCAACCCAACAAATCAATAGCATACTGGGCATGTTCTGGCCAGTGGTCTATTCTCATGACCCAGTAAGTCAGTGGATTATTAGCTGGAAAGCTCTCCATCTCTGTTTTGGCTCCGAGGTAATCGTCCACCATGTGATGCAAACGCTGCCAATGGGATGTGGAAGCTGACAGTCCTGGAGGACCAAAAAAAAATCCAAAATGCCTCACTTAGGCGGACACCTTCTCCAAAGCTCCTCTCTTGACCAACAGAAGACTCAAAACTAAGTTTTCCACGACACTGTAACCTACTGGATTCAGGAAAAATGTTCAATAAAATCCTCTTTAACGTGTCCTCAAGAGATTTTATCTTCTGCACTCTCTGTGGGAACGGGATGAGTTCTGAGACCTTCCCCTTATAACGGTGGTCAAGAAGGGTTGCCAACCAGTAATCATCCTTCTCCTTTATGCCACGTATTCTTGGGTCCTTTCGCAGGCTTTGAAGCATGAGGTTGCCCATGCCCCTCAAATTTGCAGAGGCTTGAGCAGCAGACTCCTCGGGGTCACTCAGGATGACAGCATCTGGAACTTCATCCTCCCAGCCACGTACTACTCAGAAGGGTCCTGGGGTTGGAAAGCCATCGCTTACAGATTGACGCATGTCCTCCTCATCCTCCTCCTCTCACTCCTCCTGTGTGTTCTGTGACATAGGAATGATGGTGTCTGGATAAAGTGGGACTTGAAAGGAAAGGAAGTCCCCCTCTTGCGCCTGCTGCTGTGCCTCCAGTGCCCTGTCCATAATGCCATGCAGAGTCTGCTCCAGCAGGAACACAACAGGGATTGTGTCACTGATGCATGCACTGTCACTGCTCACCATCCTTGTGTCCTCCTCAAATGGTGACAATACAGTGCATGCATCCTTAATGATCAGCCACTGGCGTGTGGACAAAAAGCAGAGGCTGCCTGAGCCTGTCGTTGTGCCGTACTGGCACAGGTACTCGTTGATGGCCCTCTGCTGTATGTATAGGCGCTGCAGCATTCCCAGAGTTGAGTTCCACCTAGTGTCACGTCACAATTGGGCTTTTTTTTTTGTGTAATCAATTTTTATTGGAAAAATAACATATAAACAAACCGTGGTAACCATTTGTGAAGATAATAATCCGTCGACTACACAGAGTCGTGGTGTCAACAATAAGAAGTGCTTTGGTTAACAGACATACATAGAGGTAGGGGGAAATCGGGGGTTAAAGAAATTGTTGTGGGTCCTGAGTTAGGGGCAACCATATATTAGCTAAAGGACCGTGTAGGTGAGAAGGGTAAGTGGGGCGTGGGGTCCCGTCTAAGGGTGTCCCATCTCCGGGGGTGGGCCCGGGGCTGGGACGCCTTCCTAAAATGCATAAAGCGCGTGGTCCCGAGACCTGCAGCTGGGGCCGGGGAGGGGGGCTCAATGGCCTCCAACATACCACCCCCGACCCCCCCGCCAGCCCGGGGAGCCCCACGGCATTGCTAAGTGTCTGGCTGGGACCACCATCACCCCAGATAACTCTCGTGACCCTAGGGCCATAGGACCTCCGTCTGTCAACAGTCCCACATGAGTTCACATATCGTCCACAAAATACAGCAGAGAAAAATAATAAGTAAAAAGGGGAGAAACAGAGTTAAGATGGGTAAGTCATAGTTGCTTAGCAACTGAAAGGAGGGTGGGTAGCAGGGAGGGAGAAACGGGGGGGGGGGGGGTTGGGGGAGGAGGGTTAGGTCAGATTTACCTGCTTCTTTAGAATGGGATGTCGTCTTCGCCTGCTCCGGGCGCGCCACGCCAAAAACGTTAAGTATCAACATATGAACTAGTCACTGCGGTCCCTCGGGGGTGGTGTGGCTGTCCCCTGGGCCCTAGCCTCCCTAAGCACCCTAAGTGAGGGATCTGCCAGTTCCAGTAAGGCGATATCTAGGCTAGAGGGAATTTGGTTAGGGTCTGAGGTGTATTCAGCCCAGAGTGCCCAGGTGCTATGAAATCTATCCTCTAGGCCTTTGCAGGTAGCCACCCAGTTTTCAGCCTCTCGGATCTCACCTACTTTACTGTGCCACTCTTCTCGAGTGGGGATTCTGGAAGTCTTCCAAAATATTGGGACTAGGCGTCTTGCTGCATTCAGCAGGTGTGGAAGCACATTCTTTTTGTAGCGACTTAGCGGGATTGGGGGTATGTTCAGAAGAAAATGTAGCGGGGAGAACGGGACCTCTATCCCTGTTACTGTTTTTATCTGCTCTTGTAGATCTTCCCAGAAAGGCTTAATCAGGGGGCATTCCCACCATATGTGAGTCAACGTTCCCCGGTGTCCGCAACCCCTCCAGCACAACTCGGATGTGGAAGGGTAGATACGAGCTAAATCTGCAGGTACCCTGTACCAGCGAGACATTAGTTTAAAATTCGTCTCTTGGGTTTTTGAGTCTATGGAAGATGCGTGGGTGAGGTAGTATAAGTGGGATAACTGCGTCTCTGTTAAAGTTAGTCCTAAATCATTCTCCCAGCGTCGGATATAGGCGGGTGTAGTTTGGGGGCCGGCTAAGCTCATGAGTTGGTATAGCTCTGAGACCAGGTGTGGCGTTGGTTCCTCTGCAGTAAAAATACGTTCAAATGGGGTGAGGGTTGACGGGTCTCTAATTGTGTGCCTATGCATCTGGAAGAAATTATGTAGCTGCCTGTATTTCCAGAAGTTCATCCGTGGGCCCTGTCGTCCTGCCGGCAAAGCTTCATAACATAGGAGCTTGCCGTCCTTCATGAGTGTACCACAACTGGCGTTCCCATCCTCTACCCACGGTTCAAAGAAAGTCATCTGCTCGCCTGGGGGGAACCATAGGAAACCCCCCAATGGAGCCAGCGGGGACATAGGGGGAGCCAGTTTCAGCTGCGGGTTTATCCTGTCCCATATTGACAGCACATGAGCCGTCAGCGGGGAAGTCGTGTCTGACAGCCCCCTATGTTCCCGGTGTAACCAGGGTGCATATGACAAGTTCCTGCCCGCCAGACATTTCTCTAGCGGAACCCAGAGTTTCGTGTGAGTATGGAAACGCCAGTCGAATATCTTCTGCAAGGCTATGGCTCGGTAGTATTGTCTAATGTCTGGGACCCCCAAACCACCCCTACGTTTTGGGCGCCGTAGTATCCGTAAGGCTATCCGAGGTTTACGTGCGTTCCAAATAAAGTCAGACAGTAGACTGGATATTCGGTCGAAGAAGAGTCTGGGCAGGGGGATTGGTAGCATCTGTAGGTAGAAGAGTATGCGCAGTAGGACGTTCATCTTTATTATATTCACCCTTCCTAGCCACGTAAAGGCCGTCCGTGTCCATTGTGAGAGGTCTTTTTTGACCGCGGCAATCGGAGGGGGATAGTTAGCGGCATATAAGGTGTCAAAACGATCAGTAAGCTGCACACCCAAGTATCTCAGGGACGACGTAGTCCAGACAAAGGGGAAGGCCGCTTGTAAGTTTGTTGCCATATGAGGTCTTAGGCAGATGGGGAGAATTTCTGATTTTGAAAGGTTAATTTTAAAATTAGAAAGGGATCCGAAAAGCTGCAACTCCTTCATCAGATTAGGCAGGGAGATCAGAGGATCTGAGAGGTGGAACAGTACGTCATCGGCATAAGCCGAGAGTTTGTGTTCCGTGTTACCTACATGAAGGCCCTTAATATCGGGGTTAGCTCGCACTGTGCGGAGGAACGGCTCTAGCACTAGGGCGAACAGAAGGGGTGAAAGCGGACACCCCTGTCTCGTGCCGTTTCTGATGGGGAATCGAGCTGAGAGGGTCCCATTCACCTTAACCTGGGCGCAAGGTTGAGAGTATAAAGCCGCAATTATGGCTAACATTCGCGGGCCTAAGTGTATTGATCGGAGCACTGCTGTCAGGTAGGACCAATCTACCCGATCAAAGGCCTTTTCGGCATCGGTTGACAAAATAATGTAAGGTTGCGGGTCTGGGCGGTTACGGGCCCAATGTATGAGGTGTAGTGCCCTTAGGGAGTTGTCCCTTGCCTCTCTGCCTGTTATAAATCCCGTTTGGTCCGGGTGGACAATTTGGGGGATAAGGTGTTTAAGTCTGTTCGCTAATATTTTTGCTAAAATCTTTATGTCCAAATTAAGAAGAGAAATGGGGCGATAACTCTGAGGGACGGTGGGGTCCTTGCCCTCTTTCGGGATCACAGTAATATGGGCCAGGAGGGCCTCTGGGGGGATGTTCCCCCCTCCTGCTATTGCGTTAAAATATTTGCACATAGGGGTGGCTAGCTGGGGTAGAAAAGCTTTGTAGTAGGCCTTAGTCAGCCCATCTGGGCCAGGGCTTTTCCCATTGGGCAAGGACTTCACCGTGGTCTCGAGCTCAGCCAAGGTTATGGGGAGGTCTAGGGTTGAGGACTGGTCTTCTGTTAGTGTTGGTAGGCCAGCTGCTGTTAAGTAGTCTTGGGTCATTCTCTGTCTGGTTTCTCGTGGCTCGGGAGGAAGGGTAGAGCCTAAGTTATATAGCTTGGTGTAATAATCTCTGAATCCCGCTGCTATTTTAGAAGAGTGTACCATCGGTGTCCCTGCGGCAGTGTGTAGTTTATGTATATATGTCTGTGCGTGCCGTTTCCGGAGAGCGCGAGCCAGCATCCGCCCACATTTGTTCCCGTGCTCATAGTATTTATGTGCTAGAAAGCGGAATTGTTTGCGGGTTTGCCGGTCCAGTAAACGGAAAAACAGTTCCCGTAGTTCCGTCAGTTCCGTCAAGGCCTCCTTGCTCCCGTTAGCTTTATGTCGGAGTTCTGCCCTCTGAAGAGCTGAGTGTACCCTTGAGAAATCTGCCTGACGTGCTTTTTTAAGTCTGGAGCCCTGGGAGATCAGTGCTCCCCTGACCACAGCCTTATGGGCTTCCCAAATCACCCCTTCGCCCAGCTCGCCTGCTGGGTTTTCCCTAAAGTAATGTGTCAGGGTGTCTGTGATCTCCTTCACTGCGACCACGTCATCTAGCAGGTTGTCATTGAGCCTCCATGTCCACTGCCATTGCGTGCCTAAGGGCAGGGCGAGGGCAATCGTTACTGGGGCGTGGTCAGAGATAGAAATGGTGTCAATGGACGCAGATTGAAGGAGCTCCAGCCCGCCATGATCTACATAGATGTGGTCTATGCGTGTGTATACATCATGTATTTTAGAATAATAGCTAAAGTCCCGGTCTGATGGGTGAAGAACCCGCCAGCTGTCCACTAAGAGTTGGGATTGGATGGTCTTACGAAAGTGTTTAAGGAACGCGTAGGAATGTGTGGGTCTCGCGTGTGATGTGTCCAGCATAGGGTCGGGGCTTATGTTAAAGTCGCCTCCTAGAATCAGGAGGCCCTCCCTAAAGTCTGCTAGGCGGTCGAGAGTGTTGTCAATGAAAGTTAGTTGATTGGTATTGGGGGCGTATATTGTCGCGAACGTGTATTTCTGGCCCGCAATATTACCTTTCAGGAACACGTACCTGCCCAGGGGATCTACCTTGTGGTCGGAGGGTTGGAAGGGGCATGTCTTATGTATGCCTATCGCTGTCCCTTTAGATTTAGCTGTCGGGGAAGTGCTAATAAACCATTGGTTAAAAAGGTGAGTAGGCAGTTTGGGTAGGGACTTGGGCGTAAAGTGAGTCTCTTGAAGGAAGACCACTTGGGTTTTCAATCGTTTCAACTCCCCCCACAGCTTACCTCGTTTATGTGGGGAGCAAAGACCTCGAACGTTGTATGTACTCACCCGTAGAGTAGCCATGGAGGGGTGTGAGGATGGTCTGTGTTTGCAGATTGGTGGCGCGCCCGGTGCAGACGAGACGACAAAGCTGACCCTGTAGCAGGAGGAGTGGTAAGGGAGGAACAGAGGGGGAGGAGAGGGAACAGAAGAAAAAAACATAACAAGTAGGTACAATCAAAAAACATCAGAGTCGTATGGCCTAGGCCATTCGGTCTCGTAAAACAACTAAGGGTTGTGTCTGGGACCCCATCCCTTAGAAGGGGAGGAGATCCGAGCCACAACCTGAGATCCCAATAAGGATCTATACCCATACAAAAGGAGGGTATCCTATGGGGGGTACGTGACCCAACCTTGGGAAGAGGGGAGGAGGCCTCCGTCTCCGCCCACCGCATCTAACATGGCGGGAATGAAAGGGGAGGAGAATGGAGGAACATAGGGGTCCAGGTATTCTCTTATCACGAAAAAAAAGAAAAAAAAGGTGGAGGGGGAGAATCCTGAAAAAAAAAAAACAACATCTCGGTTTGTGTCTGGTGGGTTCCCAGCAGTTCTGTTCAAAAGTGCTCAGATCTGAATCTTTCTCATCCCTGGAGGAGAGGATGACCCTCCGGCCCCCTTGAAGAATCTGAGTGATGACGCCTACGGGTTCGCCTGTGGTTCTGTCGCCTAGCGGGTTGCCATGGCTGTGATGTAGGCAGATTTGTAGGTATGGGGTCCGGGGGGTTCCTCCAGTCGGGAAAGTCTACTTGGTCTAGGTCCAGGGAGGTCAGAAAATGCGGCAGGTCATCTTTGGTGCGGAGAGTCACAGTTCTTCCTTCTTTGGTGACTTGAAGAGAAAAGGGGAATCCCCACCGATACGACAGGCCTGCGTCCTGAATAGCAGTCAGGAGGGGGCGAAGTGACCTGCGTTGCATCAGGGTGCGCCTAGAGATGTCCTGGTAAAAAGCTAATTGTGCACCGTCAAAGTCAAAATAGGGTTTACCCCTCATTTTCTGCATGATGCGGTCTTTGAGAGTATACTTATGTAGTTTGCAGATTACATCTCTGGGGTTGTTCACATCCTGGGAAGGGGGTTTTAGGGCCCTGTGTGCACGGTCAATTTCGACGGTGGCAGTGTTAGGCAGTCCCAATATTTCTTTGAAGACCCCCTCCAAGGTGGGGATAATGTCCCTGGCACCAGTGGCTTCAGGTAGGCCTCGGATCCTGATATTGGCTCGGCGACTGCGGTTCTCTGTGTCATCTAACTGACAAAGCAAGGTCTCAATCTGGCGGTCTTGCATGGCGCATTTGTCCTGCAGCATGGAGATAACAGGGAGGGCGTCCTCAAACTTTTGCTCTAAGGAATCCAGTCTGCCTCCTAGGTGCGTCGTGTCTGCTTTGAGTTGGGCAATGTCCTCTTTAAAGGCTCTTTCCACCCTGTCAGCAAACCGCTCAAGATCCGCTTTGGTGGGTAAGGACATAATATGGCGCCTTATATCTGCGTCAGCCAGGGGGTCCGGGTCGTAAGGGGGATCTTCTAGTAGTGCGGGGGAGCCCGGGGAGGTCGGGGGAGCCGAGTCACTTACCGACCGTGGGGATGGTATGGGTGATTCAGTCTGTTGTGTTGACCTGGTGGCAGAGTGCTGAGCGGCCTTGTGTGCTTTAGGGGCCTTTGCAGCCATCTTGGGGGCCTCACGGCCTCTTCCACTCTGCCCGGGGAAGAAGGAGTCCAACTGGGCTTGCCGGGGTTTTTCGTTCCGCGGGGGCTGGGAAGATGCCCTGTTCCTTTGGGACATGTCTGGCAGTTGGTGGGGTGATTCTCACTCCTGTAGCGTTGTTTGATGTTGCGGTGGGACGGATCTAGGGAGGCCTACGTCTTCACTCCTCCATAGTCAGGCCACCCCCCCCCAAAAAAAAAAAAGGTTTAATCAGAGCACATCATGTCCAACAACATGCTCTGTGAGAGTAAAAGCACCAGGACTTGTGTCAGTCAGAGTGCACTCGTGGTTAAGAAAAAAAAAAAAAGCCCAGGGGGGGGGGGGGCCCTTTAAATGTTTGAGTTTGATTATCTGAGAGTATGCTGCAGGGCTAACATATGTCCAGGTTTATTTAGTAACTTTGAGAAGTGAGTGAGAGAACAGTTTAGCAGGTTTGCAAGAGGTATAGTAGCTGCAGCTTTACTGTTGCTGGGTGTAGCAAGATGGCCGACTTGCTGAGGTTACAGGGATGAGGCCTGGCTACTTCAGTGGCCGTTATGGATATGGGGGCCTCTTCTAGTGCTCCTCTGGGTCCCCCCTCTATTAAAAGAGCTGATTAGGGGATCACTGTGGCTGGGTGTAGCAATATGGCCACCACACAGTTGAGGTAACTGCACTGGGGAGAGATCTGGGAGTACCAAGATGGCCGCTGTCACCAGGCCCTGATGGATCTCAGCAGTTGTAGACACTGAGCAGTGGTAATACAAGTCTCTACTGTCCTGCAAGGAGGTGGGTAGCTGGATGAGGCGGTGTATTGGCGTTACAGGGCCCCAGGGTGAGTGTGGCTCTGCAGATTGATGAGGCTGGGGGTGGCAAGATGGCGGCCGTCACCAGGCCTCTGTAGGCCGCAGCTGGATTGACAGTCTGGGGCGGCCGATGGGCCGCTATGCTACCGTTGGGAGGCAGGGGTATGTGAGGAAGGGCTCTGGCTGTGATGTTCCCCACTCCAGGTGCAAGGATGGCTGAGTTTCTGGGAGCACTGGGGCCTTGCAGATGGCGGGGGGGGTGCGCTATGGCGGGCCCGATATCTCTGCGGGTGGGCAGCAGATTCCACCAATTTTTGGTCCAGGGCAAGGCAGATGGTGGTGGGGAACAGTCTGGGGAGCTTACAATGCTCACCGAACCTCTGGGTGCAAGGATGGCTGAGGATTGCTGTGTGGGTTCCCGGAGCTCTTCTCCTGCACATCCACTGCTGTTCACTTCCGGACCCTGGTGGTCCTTCTGACCCAGTCTCATGGCCCTCCTGGCCTGGGGTGTGAACCATGCGCTTTGTGTCTCGGGGCTTGCTGGCCCGAGGCAATGTAACTGCAGGGGTAGGCCCGAGTGACTTTAGGAGCCTATTGATCCAAGGAAGGTCCAGTGCCGTCTCAACGGAATGGAGAGGCCCAGCAACTGAAGTACCCCAGGGGAGGACCCTTTCAAGAGAAGGCCATGCGCAGGGCTGGCTTCTCTGAAGGAGCCTGGAGGCTTAGTTGAAGGACGCAACATGGAAAAACCCTCATATGGTATCGCCGGATCGGCTAAGAGAACCTGGTACGTTATGCCAGTTACTTAAAGTTCATCTAATGCTTCAGTGACTTTAAAGTGTAATTACCAGTCTGTGGCAGAGACTGTACCGAGTATCCTACCGGCTGCTAGGCCTTGTGAGAGAGACCTATCCCGGGGTGCTAAATCCAGTTGTGAAACAGTTTAATCTCTGGATTCATCTGAAAACCCAGCAATCTAAGTACCTGAACTTACCCCTAAACTAAGGTGACCAGATTTTTAAAATGGAGCAATGGCGGCAATCAGTGACTCTCTGCCCATCGCCGCTTGCTGCCCGCCTCACAGCCTGTCAAGTCTTACTCTTCGGGTCCCGGGTACTACTGGGTGGGGAGCAGAGGAAGATCACTCAGCCAGGGAAGGCAAGGAGATAAGCAGGCAGGCGGCTGGCCGGGACTTGAGCCAAGGCAGAAGAACATGCGAGTGGAGCTGGATGGGCATGCACCTGAAACTGAAGAAATAATCCCTCCGCTCCGACCAGCACATAATCATCAGAAAGGGGCACAGATAATGGAAAGAAATACACCCCCTCTAAGCAAGTAGGAGCGACGAAGCCGGGGGGGGGGTGTAATTTCGAATTTTTTTCTTTTTAATTCTGCACTGACTGTCTTTGAAATTGCCCCAGCCCCTGTTCAAATACAATCCGGGGACAAAACCGGGGACAGACTTGGTCCAGGGACAGTGTCCTCAATCCGGGGACTGTCCCCGGAAACCGGGGATGTCTGGTCACCCTACCCTAAACCCTCTACCCTTAATTGAGAGACTGTGTTCTATTTTTCTGAATAAAAACCCTGAAAGAGGATTCAGTGTCAGTCTCAACCTTTTCTCTGGGTTACTTTCCACAGGATCCCCAAGACGGAGCTACAACAGGTGAGGTAACGGTAAGCCCAAAAATAACCAGCAGCTCCTTCGGGGGTCAGTGCTACATTATCCTATAGCCTGTCACAAATATTTTATCTGGGATCGATCCACTGTATTCTCTGTAGGGAGACACTTTACTGGAAAATCAGGCTCTGAATCACAATAGATATATGAAATTATTTATCATATACCTTCACTTAGAAGGGGAGAAGGAACTAAAAAATGGGAGGTTCAGTGGATACACCTTCTGGACAAACTCCAACAATGAGGGCTTAATGTGGAGTTCCTATTTATTGTTATTAGACTTGTATCACTTATTAGGATCCTCTGGAGCAGTGGTAGTCAACTTGAATATTATAGAGAGCCTCAAGTGCGGCCCCAACACTCCCAGAGGGCTGCACAATAGCATGTCTTCATGTGCTGAGTTAGGCAGCCTGTTTAAAAAAGGTCTGCGACAAAACAGATTTCCATTCCTTTTTTTTTTGCATAGCAACTCCAATGCACACTGAAGGGAAAGTGTGAGTAAAATAAACCCTATCATTGGTATCAGTGGCAGTAATAGTAACCCCCAGCATTGGTATTGGTGGCTGCAATAACAAGCCTCAGAATTGATGGCAGCGGCCGCAATAAAAACCCATGGCACTAGTGTCAGTGGCTGCCATATTAATCCTGAACATTAATATCTCTCTCTGCACTAATAACGCCCAGCATTGGAGTCAGTAGCCGCCATAATAACCCCCAGCATTGGAGTCACTGGCAGCATTAATAACCCCCAGTATTGGTGTCAGTGGCTACAATATTAAAGTGGATCTTTGCCCTCAAAGCACTAATCCTGCCTATTAAGCCCTCCTCCCCTCCTCTACATAAACAGCACTATTTTGTTTTCTTTATTATACCTTTTTTATTTTTTTAAAGAAAGTCTTCGGTCACTTGCACGTCACTTACCTAGGCAAAGGGCATGCACTATGCTCCCTTTGCCCCTTGGGATATTCATGTCACATATCCCAGGAATACAAAAGCTAGACACGCTTGAAATGCTGCGCTGCCACGCTGGATGTCTCGGTGGCCGCGATATCTGTTAGCGTTTTGCGGCATATGTTTTTATTTACTTTTATGTCATTTTTGGTTATGTTTTTATGAGGCTCCAACTGCATTGGACCTTGTCAGTTTTTTAAACAAATACTACACTATATGGCACCTTTTGTCTATAATTTATGACATATGATGGATGAGAGTCTCTGTGCTGTGCTCCCTGGAGAATATTGAAAGGATACTAGCATGACCTTCATTACTGTTGGAAGGATCTCTGTGACACCTGTATTGTGTTTGGAAGGATCTCAGTGATGCCTGCATGGGTAATTCACAGTAGCCTTATTGCTGCTTAACGTTTGGTCAGCATATGTGACGCTGAGTGTACACTACATGTGGGTGGAGGTTTGGTGTGGTGACGGCACTCTCTGGCGTTCACGTGTCTCACGCTGGTTTTTGAGTGACACTGCATGCATGGTTGTGATACATATGGTAATTTCATACAGTATTACACTATACCGTATAGTCTTTCTTTCTTCCTATGCCATATCCGGAGTCCTAAAGACCATAAAGAGGTTCCAGTTAGCCTGGAGGTTATGGATACATGCGTTATTGCTGCACTTAAGTGAGCAGACAGGATTTCTTGTGAGTGAGACATTCGGCTCTTTTGGGAGGATTTGAAGACCGTTTGCACTTTAAGAATCACAGTTGTAGCACCCTCTAATTAGGTAGGTGCTAGAGTGAGGATTTTTTGTTGGTAGAGTAGGTAAATTTAGGCAGGCCTAGCTGGTTGCTAGGCCTGTTTGTTTTCATTCTGGGCTGGGAGTGGCTCAGGGTAGCAGCTGGTGACTCACAGGTCACATCACTTCACTGTCACCTCCCTCTTCATTCTAGAAAGTGCTAGGAGAGGAGAGGAAAATAAGTGGGGCTGCCTGGGGTATCTTAAGGAGCCTTGACCAATCCCCAACTTGGATTGGCAGGAGGAAGGCTTCCTCAACCACTTCAGCCCCGGAAGATTTGGCTGCTCAATGATCAGGCCATTTTTTGCAATACGGAGCTTTAACTGACAATTGCGCGGCCGTGCGACGCTGTACCCAAACAAAATTCACGTCCTTTTTCCCTACCACAAATAGAGCTTTCTTTTGGTGGTATTGGATCACCTCTGTGGTTTTTATTTTTTGTGCTATAAACAAAAGACGAGCGACAATTTTGAAAAAAACACAATGGGGGTTATTTACTAAAGGCAAATCCACTTTGCACTGCAAGTGCACTTGAAAGTGCACTGAAATTGCACTTGGAAGTAAAGTCACTGTAGATCTGAGGGGGGGAAATGCAAGGGAAATAAAAAACAGCATTTTAGCTTGCACATGATTGGATGATAAAATCAGCAGAGCTTCACCTTATTTCAGAGCTACAGCGATTGCACTTACAAGTGCACTTCCAGGTGCACTTTCAGTGCACTTGTAGTGCAAAGTGGATTTGCCTTTAGTAAATCAACCCCCATATCTTTTACTTTTTGCTATAATAAATATCCCACATTTTTTTCTCCAAAAAAACGAATTGTTTCCTCGGTTTAGGCTGATATATATTCTTCTACATATTTTTGGTAAAAAAAAAAAAAAAAAAATCGCAATAAGCGTATATTGATTGCTTTGCGCAAAAGTTATAGTGTCTACAAGATTGGGGATAGATTTATGGCATTTTTTTTTTATTTTTTTTTTTTTTTTTTACTAGTAATGGCGGTGATCTGATTTTTATTGTGACTGCGATATTGCGGCAGACAAATTGGACACATTTTTGGGACCATTGACAATTATACAGCGATCAGTGCTATAAAAATGAACTGATTACTGTATAAATGTCACTGACAGGGAAGGGGTTAACACTAGGGGGTGATCAAGGGGTTAACTGTGTTCCTTGGGTGTGTTCTAAATGTAGGGGCAATGGGCTGCCAGGGACATGACAGAGATGACTGTGAACAGTAGATCTCTGTCATGTCATCTGTCAGAATAGGGATCCACCTTGTTTACTTGTTTACCTTGTGTATGTTGCACATATGCTGAAAGTATGGTCAATAATTCCAATGTGCGAAGGGAGCGGGTCGGGTGAAACCACAAGTGTTTTTATTGAAAAGTTTCTGCAATGACACAAACACATGACCTTCAGACTGATAGACTGGGTAGAAACTGCTATTGTGTTCGCACCAGAAACAAAAGTTCAGTCTTTTGGTTCCCCTTCTTATTAATAAAGGTCCCATTAGAATGTGCTTTATGTCATTCAGGCTTTTCACTTAATGCTGCCATCTACTGGTGATTTAATAGAAATGCCATGAGTTTTACTTTCTCCATGACAAAACTATAATCCTTTTTTTTTTTTTTTAACTTTGAAGTTTATTAATTTTTCATAAATAAGGTTAATAAAATATACTACAGTGCCTAATGTTCAACACGTTGCCGGTATCATTCACCTGAAACTTTGCACAGCCTAAGATCTCAACTTCCAAAACGTATCCAAGATCAGTTCAACTATGTTGACTAAAGTGTTTAACAAGGCAAATTAAGGACATTAAGCTTGAGTTAGCGGTTCATTCGGCTGTAAACTTTGTTATTTGATACGAGTGTAGCTTATTCTAGATAGTACAAAAAAGACCTTAAAATGTTAACCAATTTGCCTCCAGAACTTCCCTGAAACTTTGCACAGCCTAAGATCTAAACTTCCCATGCCAAGAAGTTTCATGCGATTCGGAGTTCCAAAATTAAGGAATTTCTTTTTTTTGGGGAGCTTAATGTGGCTTAACGTACAAAAAAGACCAAAAGTTAACCAATTTCCTCCAAACTTCACACAATAGAAGACTCTATCCATGCCAACATATTTTTGTAAATTGCAGCTCATTTAGTAAAACACCAAAAGTTTTTCACATTAAGCTATATTTTACAATGCTAAAACGTTAAAGAGCTTAACGTACCATAATGTGCCTTAACCTCAATCAATTGTCTTGAAACTTTGCACAGCCTAAGTTCTTAACTTCCCAAACCTATCCAAGAAGTTTCATGCGATTCGGAGTTCCACAAGGCAAATTAAGGACATTAAGCTTGATTTTTGGGGAGCTTAATGTGGCTTAACGTACAAAAAAGACCTTAAATGTTATCCAATTTCCACCAAACTTTACACAATAGAAGACTCTATCCATGCCAACATATTCTGAAAATTTCAGCTCATTTGGTTAATCACACCAAAAGTTATTCACGTTAAGCTATATTTTACAATACTAAAACATTTAATGTGAAAATGGCTTAATGTAGCTTAACGTGTAATAAAGTGCCTAAACCTCAATCAATTGCCCTGAAACTTTGCACAGCCTAAGATCTCAACTTCCCAAACCCATCCGAGAAGTTTCATGCGATTCGGTGTTCCACAGGGCAAACTAGGCACGTTAAGCTTGTTTTTTTGGAGAGCTTAACGTACAAAAAAGACCTTAAATGTTAACCAATTTCCCCCAAACTTCACACAATAGAAGACTCTATCCATGCCAACATATTCTGAAAGTTTCAGCTGATTTGGTTAATCACACCAAAAGTTATTCACATTAAGCTATATTTCACAATGCTAAAACATTTAATGTGAAAATGGCTTAATGTAGCTTAATGTAGCTTAACGTGTAATAAAGTGCCTAAACCTCAATCGATTGCCCTGAAACTTTGCCCAGCCTAAGATCTCAACTTCCCAAACCTATCCAAGAAGTTTCATGCGATTCGGAGTTTCACAAGGCAAATTAAGGACATTAAGCTTGTTTTTTGGGGAGCTTAATGTGGCTTAACGTACAAAAAAGACCTTAAATGTTAACCAATTTCCTCCAAACTTCACACAATAGAAGACTCTATCCATGCCAACATATTTTAAAAATTGCAGCTCATTTAGTAAATCACACCAAAAGTTATTCACATTAAGCTATATTTTACAATGCTAAAACGTTTAATGTAAAGAGCTTAACGTACCATAATGTGCCTTAACCTCAATCAATTGCCTTGAAACTTTGCACAGCCTAAGTTCTCAACTTCCCAAACCTATCCAAGAAGTTTCATGCGATTCGGAGTTCCACAAGGCAAATTAAGGACATTAAGCTTGTTTTTTGGGGAGCTTAATGTGGCTTAACGTACAAAAAAGACCTTAAATGTTATCCAATTTCCACCAAACTTTACACAATAGAAGACTCTATCCATGCCAACATATTCTGAAAGTTTCAGCTGATTTGGTTAATCACACCAAAAGTTATTCACATTAAGCTATATTTCACAATGCTAAAACATTTAATGTGAAAATGGCTTAATGTAGCTTAATGTAGCTTAACGTGTAATAAAGTGCCTAAACCTCAATCGATTGCCCTGAAACTTTGCCCAGCCTAAGATCTCAACTTCCCAAACCTATCCAAGAAGTTTCATGCGATTCGGAGTTCCACAAGGCAAATTAAGGACATTAAGCTTGATTTTTGGGGAGCTTAATGTGGCTTAACGTACAAAAAAGACCTTAAATGTTATCCAATTTCCACCAAACTTTACACAATAGAAGACTCTATCCATGCCAACATATTCTGAAAATTTCAGCTCATTTGGTTAATCACACCAAAAGTTATTCACGTTAAGCTATATTTTACAATACTAAAACATTTAATGTGAAAATGGCTTAATGTAGCTTAACGTGTAATAAAGTGCCTAAACCTCAATCAATTGCCCTGAAACTTTGCACAGCCTAAGATCTCAACTTCCCAAACCCATCCGAGAAGTTTCATGCGATTCGGTGTTCCACAGGGCAAACTAGGCACGTTAAGCTTGTTTTTTGGAGAGCTTAACGTACAAAAAAGACCTTAAATGTTAACCAATTTCCCCCAAACTTCACACAATAGAAGACTCTATCAATGCCAACATATTCTGAAAGTTTCAGCTGATTTGGTTAATCACACCAAAAGTTATTCACATTAAGCTATATTTCACAATGCTAAAACATTTAATGTGAAAATGGCTTAATGTAGCTTAATGTAGCTTAACGTGTAATAAAGTGCCTAAACCTCAATCGATTGCCCTGAAACTTTGCACAGCCTAAGATCTCAACTTCCCAAACCTATCCAAGAAGTTTTATGCGATTCGGAGTTCCACAAGGCAAATTAAGGACATTAAGCTTGATTTTTGGGGAGCTTAATGTGGCTTAACGTACAAAAAAGACCTTAAATGTTAACCAATTTCCTCCAAACTTCACACAATAGAAGATTCAATCCATGCCAACATATTTTGAAAATTGCAGCTCATTTAGTAAATCACACCAAAAGTTATTCACATTAAGCTATATTTTACAATGCTAAAACGTTTAATGTAAAGAGCTTAACGTACCATAATGTGCCTTAACCTCAATCAATTGTCTTGAAACTTTGCACAGCCTAAGTTCTTAACTTCCCAAACCTATCCAAGAAGTTTCATGCGATTCGGAGTTCCACAAGGCAAATTAAGGACATTAAGCTTGATTTTTGGGGAGCTTAATGTGGCTTAACGTACAAAAAAGACCTTAAATGTTATCCAATTTCCACCAAACTTTACACAATAGAAGACTCTATCCCTGCCAACATATTCTGAAAATTTCAGCTCATTTGGTTAATCACACCAAAAGTTATTCACGTTAAGCTATATTTTACAATACTAAAACATTTAATGTGAAAATGGCTTAATGTAGCTTAACGTGTAATAAAGTGCCTAAACCTCAATCAATTGCCCTGAAACTTTGCACAGCCCAAGATCTCAACTTACCAAACCTATCCAAGAAGTTTAATGCGATTCAGTGTTCCACAAGGCAAAGTAAGGACATTAAGCTTGATTTTTGGGGAGCTTAATGTGGCTTAACGTAGAAAAAAGACCTTAAATGTTATCCAATTTCCACCAAACTTTACACAATAGAAGACTCTATCCATGCCAACATATTCTGAAAATTCCAGCTGATTTGGTTAATCACACCAAAAGTTATTCACATTAAGCTATATTTTACAATGCTAAAACATTTAATGTGAAAATGGCTTAATGTAGCTTAACGTGTAATAAAGTGCCTAAACCTCAATCAATTGCCCTGAAACTTTGCACAGCCTAAGATCTCAACTTCCCAAACCCATCCGAGAAGTTTCATGCGATTCGGTGTTCCACAGGGCAAACTAGGCACGTTAAGCTCGTTTTTTGGAGAGCTTAACGTACAAAAAAGACCTTAAATGTTAACCAATTTCCCCCAAACTTCACACAATAGAAGACTCTATCAATGCCAACATATTCTGAAAGTTTCAGCTGATTTGGTTAATCACACCAAAAGTTATTCACATTAAGCTATATTTTACAATGCTAAAACATTTAATGTGAAAATGGCTTAATGTAGCTTAATGTAGCTTAACGTGTAATAAAGTGCCTAAACCTCAATCGATTGCCCTGAAACTTTGCACAGCCTAAGATCGCAACTTTCCAAACCTATCCAAGAAGTTTCATGCGATTCGGTGTTCCACAAGGCAAACTAGGACATTAAGCTTGATTTTTGGGGAGCTTAATGTGGCTTAACGTACAAAAAAGACCTTAAATGTTAACCAATTTCCTCCAAACTTCACACAATAGAAGACTCTATCCATGCCAACATATTCTGAAAAATTCAGCTCATTTAGTGAATCACACCAAAAGTTATTCACATTAAGCTATATTTTACAATGCTAAAACGTTTAATGTAAAGAGCTTAACGTACCATAATGTGCCTTAACCTCAATCAATTGTCTTGAAACTTTGCACAGCCTAAGAGCTTAATGTGGCTTAACGTACAAAAAAGACCTTAAATGTCAACCAATTTCCCCCAAACTTCACGCAAAAGTGAAAGTTTCAGCTGATTTGGTTAATCACACCAAAAGTTATTCACATTAAGCTATATTTTACAATGCTAAAACATTTAATGTGAAAATGGCTTAACCACTTGCCGACCGGCGCACGACAATGTACGTCAACAGAATAGCACGGACAGGCATAAGGGCGTACAGGTACGTCCCCTTTAAGATGCCGCCGTGCCATCGGGTGCGCGTTCGCGCCGGTCGGGCCCCCCGTGAGGCCGGTCGCGGGTCCCGCGGACTCGATTGCCGCGGGGATACCCGAGATCGTCTCACGGGAAGGCTGAACGGGGAGATGCGAAAAAAAACAGCATCTCCCCATTCTGCCTAGCAACTAGTGACGCTGATCTCTGCTCCCTGTGATTGGAGCAGAGATCAGCATTCACTAGCTGACAGCCATGCCCCCCCACAGTAAGAAACACACCTCTAGGCACACTTAACCCCTACACTGCCACCTAGTGGTTAACCCCTTCACTGCCAGTGTCATTTACCCAGGAATCAATGCATTTAAATAGCATTGATTGCTGTATAAATGACAATGGTCCCAAAAATGTGTCAAAAATGTCCGATGTGTCCGCCATAATGTCGAGTCACAATAAAAATCGCTGATCGCCACCATTACTAATAAAAAAAAATTATTAATAAAAATGCTATAAAACTATCCCCTATCTTGTAAACGCTATAACTTCTGCGCAAACCAATCAATAATCGCTTATTGCGATTTTTTTTTTACCAAAAATATGTAGAAGAATACGTATCGGCCTAAACTGAGGAAAAAAAAATGTTTTTTTATATATATTTTTAGGGGATATTTATTATAGGAAAAAAAAAAGAATGCGTTTTTTTCAAAATTGTCGCACTTTTTTGTTTATAGCGCAAAAAATAAAGACCGCAGGGGCGATCAAATACCACCAAAAGAAAGCTCTATTTGTGAGAAAAAAAGGATGTCAATTTTCTTTGGGAGCCACGTCGCATGACCGCGCAATTGTCAGTTAAAGCGACGCAGTGCCGAATCGCAAAAAGGGGCCTGGTCCTTTGGCTGCAAATTGGTCCGGTCTGAAAGTGGTTAATGTAGCTTAACGTGTAATAAAGTGCCTAAACCTCAATCAATTGCCCTGAAACTCTGCACAGCCCAAGATCTCAACTTCCCAAACCTATTCAAGAATTCCAGTTCATTTGGTAAATCACCCCAAAAGTTATTCACCATTTTTTTTACAATCCTTAACCAGTTGCAGACTTTGGGCGCATTAGACACGCCCAAAAACATGTCATTAATGTACACAGGTCATGTCTAGTACATCCAGTCCCTCTGCTCTGCTGCTGGGACCTTTCCCTGTCTCTGTACCCAACAATTCAGCAGGAACTGTCTAAAAATAGAAGCAGGCTGGCAATGTTTATCAACAACCACATCACAGAAAGTTACATTGAAACATTGTATCAATTGTAACTTTCTGTGTTTTGCATTTACAGATCAAAGGGATGAACTTCGATTTGAAGGTGAAGAGAGTTAAAGCAACCTTGACATGTAAATAAAACATTTTTTTTTCTAATTAAATGTTCCTCTGTTGAACTCCTAATTAACCCTTTAGTTTTCTTTAATCAGCACTGATTAACTCTATATTCTCCTTCTCTATTGAATTGTAGTTTTCCTGGTGATTTTTTCTTTTCTATTTTATTAACTAGTAGTTAAACTTTTTTTCATTTTTTTTGTTTGCTTTGCTTATTAAAAATGTTGACACCTTTTTACATATATATACCGAAAGAAAGAAAAAAAAAAATGCCTTTTGTTTAATTTTATTACACTTAATTGTAAAAATTATTGTTGCAGGACAATATTCACAAAAAGAAAGCCTTGTTTGTCCTTAAAAAAAAATGCATGTATTACGTTGTTAACTTAAGGGGTTAGACAAGCTCAAGCTCAACTCGAGCTGTGGTGAAACTACAAATCCCATCATGCCTCTGCCTCTAGGAGACATGCCTGTGATTGTCAGGGTCTTGCAATGTCATCGCTGGATCTAGATGGGACTCAGGGTAGTGTTAGGGGGGCTGCTGCACACAGAAGGCTTTTTATCTTAATCAGAGGCGGCTCTTTAATTAGGCAAATTAGGCGATTGCCTTAGGCCTCGCCAACAGAAGGGCCTCGCCGTCGAGCGATTGCCTAATTTGCCTCAGGTGCTGTGTTGAGACTGTCTGGCGGCGGGCGCTCTGCGCAGAGTGAGCTAATAGCTTAGCTGAGCCAGCGCCGCGATCCGCGGCGGCGGACGAGCATAGTGGAAGTGTGGTGGGCGTGGCTAAGGCTGCCTGCGTCCAATAGCCGGCTCAACCTCTAGCCCTTCCCCTAAAGTCGGCGACAGCGGCCCCAATGCATGGCGGGAGGCAGGACTCGGGAGCAGCCCTGGAAGAAATACATGCTCGGTGAGTGGAGCTTGTTTGTGATAGAGGCGGAGGCTGGGCGGGATAGCCGTGTCTGTGTGCCCCATTGTGGAGGGGAGTCTGTGGGAGTGGGACTACAATGTCCAGCATGTGTATGTGGAGGATGAGCAACTAACTTAGTGTGAGGCTGGAGGGGGAAGCATAGCGTATCAGTCCCACTCTCAGTATAACATGTCTGGATGGCTTTGCAGTGTGAGGAGGAGCCCTAAACACCCTGATATGTACACTGTTTCCACATATCCCAATTACCACATGTTAGCCCCCTCCTCCTTCTACTCCTCCTGCCCCCCCCCCTCTGCCCCCTCTACCCCCACTCCCTCTGCCCTCTAACCCTCCTATCTCCCCCTTCCAGTCCCCCATTGTTTTCTTCACCGTCTTTCTCTTCTCTCCTCACTTGCCACATCCTCTCTCTCCCTCTGTCCTCTCTACCTACATCCCTCTGTCCACTCTCTCCTCACCCCCTCCTATTGTCCAGGCTATCCTCCCCCCTATCCACTCTCTCCTCTCCCCCTCCCCCTGCCTCTGTCCACTCTCTCCTCACCCCCCCTATCATCCAGGCTATCCTCCCCTATCCACTCTCTCATCTCCCCCTGCCTCTGTCCACTCTCTCCTCACCCCCCCTATCATCCAGGCTATCCTCCCCTATCTACTCTCTCATCTCCCCCTGCCTCTGTCCACTCTCTCCTCACCCCCTCCTATCGTCCAGGCTATCCTCCCCTATCCACTCTATCCTCTCCCCCTCCCCCTGCCTCTGTCCACTCTCTCCTCACCCCCTCCTATCGTCCAGGCTATCCTCCCCTATCCACTCTCTCATCTCCCCCTCCCCCTATCCACTCTCTCATCTCCCCCTCCCCCTGCCTCTGTCCACTCTCTACTCACCTCCCTCCTACCCTCCAGGCTATTCTCCCCCCTATCCACTCTCTCCTGTCCCCCTCCCACTCTCTCTCACCCCCCCTCCTACCCTCCACCCCCCCCTACCCTCCAGGCTATCCTCCCCCTATCCACTCTCTCCTCACCCCCCTTCTACCCTCCAGGCTATCCTCCCCCTATCCACTCTCTCCTCACCCCCCTCCTACTGTCCAGGCTATCCTCCCCCTATCCACTCTCACCTCTCCCCCTCCCCCTGTCCACTCTCTACTCTCTTCTATCCAGGCTATCCTCTCCCCCTCTTATATCCTCTCCCTCTGTCCACGCTAACCTCCACCTCCCCCTATCCACTCCTTCTCCCTTTGTGAAAGTTAGTTCAGCTTTTCATTTTGTGTGAAATGGTGAACTTACTCTTTAAGCCTTCCAAACTATCTCAGGACATGAAAAAAGGCCCTATATGTGCTGCATTCCTCTTACCTACCTGGTGGAAAATTCGGGAGACCTGAGTCCCCAAGAACTCTATAATATACAGATCTAGACCAGCAAGAGGAAGTGGTAAGGCTCCATTGGTTGTTATTGGCTTATAACTTTGATGGATGGCCTCCTTTACCAGTAAGGTAGAGTGCAGGCCCAAGCATTCTACAACAGTGGCTGGTCAAGATTTGCATAATGGAGCACCTAAGGTTTAGGGGTTCAGAGGTATGTGACCATACAACCGCCAACAACAGATGGGACATGGGAAACTGTGGGTGATGTCACTGCTCCAGGCTTTACCAGTGATTGTCAAGTGCTCTCTCCTCTCCCCTGAGGCCAATACTAATTGACACAGTGGATCATGTGACCAGACCAGAGCTAAAAGTCCACGGTTAGGGAGCTCCGATTACTTGCCTTGCCCCTAACACTGACAACCCATGCTATGCCACTGGAGGGGAGAGCCCAGCATCGGGAAGAAGGATGGCGCTGCCACCTCGAGCTGTCAATGTTATCTCTATGTACCACTCACAAATGGCAATCTGCTGACAAGACACTCCCAGGGGAGTGCAGAGCACAGCCTACGAAACGGGGGAGGGGACCGTCTGGGTGAGCTTCTAACATGCTAGAATCTTTGAGGACTGGCCATGGGTGGAGTGCTATCAGTTAATTGTATACTGTACATTGCAATGTAGTATTATTTTTTTATCAGTTTAATTATTTTTCCAATTATGGGCGTGAGAGGGCCTCATGTCTAAGTTTTGCCAAAGGCCTGACAAAGCCTAGAGCCGCCTCTGATCTTAATGCATAGAATGCATTAAGATAAATAAACCTTCTCACTTTAAAATCCCTTTAAACGCTTCAGCCCCGGAAGATTTTACCCCCTTCCTGACCAGAGCACTTTTTACAATTTGGAACTGCGTCGCTTTAACTGACAATTGCGCGGTCGTGTGATGTTGTACCCAAACAAAATTTGCATCCTTTTTTTCCCACAAATAGAGCTTTCTTTTGGTGGTATTTGATCACCTCTGCGGTTTTTATTTTTTGCGCTATAAACAAAAAAAAATGTGCGACAATTTTGAAAAAAAAGCAATATTTTTTACTATAATAAATATCCTCCAAAAATATATAAAAAAACTATTTTTTTTTCCTCAGTTTAGGCCGATACGTATTCTTCTACATATTTTTGGTAAAAAAAATCACAATAAGTGTTTATTGATTGGTTTGCGCAAAGGTTATAGCGTCTACAAAATAGGGGATAGTTTTATGACATTTTTATTAATAATTTTTTTTTTACTAGTAATGGCAGCGATCAGCGATTTTTATCATGACTGCGACATTAAGGCGGACACATCGGACAATTTTGACAAATTCTTGGGATCATTGGCGACCAGTGCTATAAAATTGCATTGATTACTGTAAAAATGTCACTGGCAGGGAAGGGGTTAACCACTAGGGGGCGGGGAGGGGTTAAGTGTATCCTGGGGGCTTGTTTCTAACTATCTGAGGGCGTGGCTGTGTGTGACACCACACTGATCGCTGCTCTAGATGACAGGGAGCAGACGATCAGTGTGCTGTCATTAGGCAGAACGGGGAGATGCTGTTTACATCGGCATCTCCCAGTTCTTGATCTCCGTAACACGATCGCGGGTATCCCCGCACTAATCGAGTCCGCGGGATCCGCGGGCACTGTCACGGGGCTTGCGGCGTACGTGTACGTTACTTTGCCCAGCCGTGCCATTCTGCGGACATATATGTGCCGACAACGGTCGGCAAGTGGTTAAGCCATTTTCACATTAAATGTTTTAGCATTGTGAAATATAGCTTAATGTGAATAACTTTTGGTGTGATTAACCAAATCAGCTGAAACTTTCACTTTTGCGTGAAGTTTGGGGGAAATTGGTTGACATTTAAGGTATTTTTTGTACGTTAAGCCACATTAAGCTCCCCAAAAATCAAGCTTAATGTCCCTAGTTTTCTTTGTGGGACACCGAATCACATGAAACTTCTTGGATGGGGTTGAGAAGTTGAGAACTTATGCTGTGCAAAGTTTCAAGACAATTGATTGAGGTTAAGGCACATTATGGTACGTTAAGCTCTTTACATTAAACGTTTTAGCATTGTAAAATATAGCTTAATGTGAATAACTTTTGGTGTGATTTACTAAATGAGCTGCAATTTTCAAAATATGTTGGCATGGATAGAGTCTTTTATTGTGTGAAGTTTGGAGGAAATTGGTTAACATTTAAGGTCTTTTTTGTACGTTAAGCCACATTAAGCTACCCAAAAATCAAGCTTAATGTCCCTATATTGCCTTGTGGAACTTCGAATCGCATGAAACTTCTTGGATGGGTTTGGGAAGTTGAGATCTTAGGCTGTGCAAAGTTTCAGGGCAATTGATTGAGGTTTAGGCACTTTATTACACGTTAAGCTACATTAAGCCATTTTCACATTAAATGTTTTAGTATTGTAAAATATAGCTTAACGTGAATAACTTTTGGTGTGATTAACCAAATGAGCTGAAATTTTCAGAATATGTTGGCAGGGATAGAGTCTTCTATTGTGTGAAGTTTGGGAGAAATTGGTTAACATTTAGGTCTTTTTGGTACGTTAAGCTCTCCAAAAAACAAGCTTAACGTGCCTAGTTTGCCTTGTGGAACACCGAATCGCATGAAACTTCTGGGATGGGTTTGGGAAGTTGAGATCTTAGGCTGTGCAAAGTTTCAGGGCAATTGATTGAGGTTTAGGCACTTTTTACACGTTAAGCTACATTAAGCCATTTTCACATTAAATGTTTTAGTATTGTAAAATATAGCTTAACGTGAATAACTTTTGGTGTGATTAACCAAATGAGCTGAAATTTTCAGAATATGTTGGCAGTGATAGAGTCTTCTATTGTGTAAAGTTTGGGGGAAATTGGATAACATTTAAGGTCTTTTTTCTACGTTAAGCCACATTAAGCTCCCCAAAAATCAAGCTTAATGTCCGTAATTTTCCTTGTGGAACACTGAATCGCATGAAACTTCTTGGATAGGTTTGGGAAGTTGAGATCTTGGGCTGTGCAAAGTTTCAGGGCAATTGATTGAGGTTTAGGCACTTTATTACACGTTAAGCTACATTAAGCCATTTTCACATTAAATGTTTTAGCATTGTAAAATATAGCTTAATGTAAATAACTTTTGGTGTGATTAACCAAATCATCAGAAATTTTCAGAATATGTTGGCATGGATAGAGTCTTCTGTTGTGTGAAGTTTTGGGGAAATTGGTTAAAATTTAATGTCTTTTTTGTACGTTAAGCCACATTAAGCTCCCCAAAAATCAAGCTTAATGTCCCTAATTTGCCTTGTGGAACACTGAATCGCATGAAACTTCTTGGATAGGTTTGGGAAGTTGAGATCTTGGGCTGTGCGAAGTTTCAGGGCAATTGATTGAAGTTTAGGCACATTATTGTACATTAAGCTCTTTACATTAAATGTTTTAGCATTGTAAAATATAGCTTAATGTGAATAACTTTTGGTGTGTTTAACCAAATCAGTTGAAATTTTCAGAATATGTTGGCATGGATAGAGTCTTCTGTTGTATGAAGTTTGGGGGAAATTGGTTAACATTTAAGGTCTTTTTTTGTACGTTAAGCTCTCCAAAAAACAAGCTTAACGTGCCTAGTTTGCCTTGTGGAACACCGAATCGCATGCAACTTCTTGGATAGGTTTGGGAAGTTGAGATCTTGGGCTGTGCAAAATTTCAGGGCAATCGATTGAGGTTTAGGCACTTTATTACACGTTAAGCTACATTAAGCCATTTTCACATTAAATGTTTTAGCATTGTAAAATATAGCTTAATGTGAAAAACTTTTGGTGTGATTAACCAAATCAGCTGAAATTTTCAGAATATGTTGGCAGGGATAGAGTCTTCTATTGTGTGAAGTTTGGGAGAAATTGGTTAACATTTAAGGTCTTTTTTTACGTTAAGCTCTCCAAAAAACAAGCTGAACGTGCCTAGTTTGCCTTGTGGAACTTCGAATCGCATGAAACTTCTGGGATGGGTTTGGGAAGTTGAGATCTTGGGCTGTGCAAAGTTTCAGGGCAATTGATTGAGGTTTAGGCACTTTATTACACGTTAAGCTACATTAAGCCATTTTCACATTAAATGTTTTAGTATTGTAAAATATAGCTTAACGTGAATAACTTTTGGTGTGATTAACCAAATGAGCTGAAATTTTCAGAATATGTTGGCAGTGATAGAGTCTTCTATTGTGTAAAGTTTGGGGAAATTGGATAACATTTAAGGTCTTTTTTGTACGTTAAGCCACATTAAGCTCCCCAAAAATCAAGCTTAATGTCCGTAATTTTCCTTGTGGAACACTGAATCGCATGAAACTTCTTGGATAGGTTTGGAAAGTTGAGATCTTGGGCTGTGCAAAGTTTCAGGGCAATTGATTGAGGTTTAGGCACTTTATTACACGTTAAGCTACATTAAGCCATTTTCACATTAAATGTTTTAGCATTGTAAAATATAGCTTAATGTGAATAACTTTTGGTGTGATTAACCAAATCAGCAGAAATTTTCAGAATATGTTGGCATGGATAGAGTCTTGTGTTGTGTGAAGTTTTGGGGAAATTGGTTAAAATTTAATGTCTTTTTTGTACGTTAAGCCACATTAAGCTCCCCAAAAATCAAGCTTAATGTCCCTAATTTGCCTTGTGGAACACTGAATCGCATGAAACTTCTTGGATAGGTTTGGGAAGTTGAGATCTTGGGCTGTGCGAAGTTTCAGGGCAATTGATTGAAGTTTAGGCACATTATTGTACATTAAGCTCTTTACATTAAATGTTTTAGCATTGTAAAATATAGCTTAATGTGAATAACTTTTGGTGTGTTTAACCAAATCAGTTGAAATTTTCAGAATATGTTGGCATGGATAGAGTCTTCTGTTGTATGAAGTTTGGGGGAAATTGGTTAACATTTAAGGTCTTTTTTGTACGTTAAGCTCTCCAAAAAACAAGCTTAACGTGCCTAGTTTGCCTTGTGGAACACCGAATCGCATGCAACTTCTTGGATAGGTTTGGGAAGTTGAGATCTTGGGCTGTGCAAAATTTCAGGGCAATCGATTGAGGTTTAGGCACTTTATTACACGTTAAGCTACATTAAGCCATTTTCACATTAAATGTTTTAGCATTGTAAAATATAGCTTAATGTGAAAAACTTTTGGTGTGATTAACCAAATCAGCTGAAATTTTCAGAATATGTTGGCATGGATAGAGTCTTGTGTTGTGTGAAGTTTTGGGGAAATTGGTTAAAATTTAATGTCTTTTTTGTACGTTAAGCCACATTAAGCTCCCCAAAAATCAAGCTTAATGTCCGTAATTTTCCTTGTGGAACACTGAATCGCATGAAACTTCTTGGATAGGTTTGTTAAGTTGAGATCTTGGGCTGTGCAAAGTTTCAGGGCAATTGATTGAGGTTTAGGCACTTTATTACACGTTAAGCTACATTAAGCCATTTTCACATTAAATGTTTTAGTAAGTCCCTTCTGGAGTCTTTGATCCATGGGTCCCAGTTGCTACGGAAGTTCTTTGTGGTGAGATGGGCTTTGGAGAAGCTGTGTTCCAGTTTGAAATTGTTGTTCAAGATAGAGATCACTTCTCGGATATCAGGTGGTTGCGTAGTTTTCCATTTCCTTGCGAGTGCCAGTCTTGCGGCAATAAGGATATGGGTGGCTACGGTTTGATACTTTTTAGGCCATGAGGGGACCATCAGACCCAAGAGGAGGTCTATGGACGATAAGGTAGTTGTTGTGTAGGTGGTTGATTGTAGCATGTTCCGTACTTGGTTCCAAAAAACGGTAAGATTCGGGCAGTCCCACCAGATGTGAAAAAGAGTTCCTGGAAAACCACACCCTCTCCAACATAAGTGAGAAACATTGGGGTAGATCTTGGCAAGCCTGCTGGGAGTATAGTACCAGTGTTGAAAGAGTTTCTGCAGGGATTCCCAGTGTGCAGTGCAATGCGATAGTTTTGAAGGCAGGGATAGGGCATTGTACCACAGGCTATTTGGTGGAGCTGAGGGGATGTGCTCGGTCCATTTCAAGATTTGAGATTGGATTGGGTTTTCTGCAGATCGGGAGAGTATATTGTAGATATACGAGATGCCTTTACGTGTATGTCCACTCATGGTAAAATGTTCGAGCGTGGTATGCAGAATTCTGTCTTGTTTTATCCATAGAATATTATTGTGTAGAGACCTGACCCTTAAGTAGATATAGAAAGTTTTTGAAGAAATGCCATAAGAGGTTTGGAGGTGTTCAAATGATTTTAAGTTGGATGTGGAGAAGATTTTTCCGAGATCGTGAATACCTGCATCGATCCATGGCTGTAGCTGGAGGTCCGGGTGAATGAGTGAGAGGGTTTGAGTTGGGATGTATTGTAATATGGAGTGAGTTATTCCTTTTGACATTTGAGGTAGTGAGGTCCATACTCTTAGAGAGGCAGAGATTGTGTCCAATGGGAAATGTTTGGTGGTGGGTGCGAGGAGCGAGGCACCGAGGAGAAGTTTGGGGTCTGCAGTCAGTGCTACTGCTTCTATCTGGGCCCAGTTGGAGGGGGTAGTTGTGTTCCACCAAGACTTGAGTTGATCTAGAATGACTGCCTTGTAATAGAGGTTTAGGTTGGGAGCCCCCAGTCCTCCCATATTTGTTGGGGTCATCAGAGTATGTTTCTTGACTCTGGCTTTTTTGTGTCGCCAGATAAAAGAGTTGATGAGGGACTGGAGAGTCTGTAGATGCATTGGAAGGAGTGGTATTGGAAGAGTACGAAAAATATACAGGATATGCGGTAGCAAAAACATTTTGGCTAAGGCAGTCCTACCTGCCCAGGACACATAGGGGTGATTTATTTCACTAGATATTTTATTAAGCTTTTCTACTAGGGTTGCTAGGTTTATGCGCAGGAGACTTTTGCTGGGTGTGATTAGGTGAATTCCTAAATAAGTTAGGGAGTTATCTTTGGACCATGAGAATGGGGAATGTTGGGAGATATGTAGTATAGTTGATTTGTCTAAGCCAAGGGCTAGCATAAAGGATTTGCTGTGATTTACTTTGTATAGAGATATTGTGCTGAATTGGTCAAGAATATGTTGTATCACAGCTAAGGATTGCTGTGGGTCGGTGACTGCGATTATCACATCATCTGCGTATAGACCAATTTTATGTTCGGTAGGGCCTATTGTGATACCTTTGATTGTGGGCTCAGATCGAATTCGTTGGGCTAATGGTTCCATGACCATGGCAAAAATTAAAGGCGATAGGGGGCAACCTTGTCGTGTGCCATTGGTAATATTGAAGGGGTCAGAGATGACGCCCGAGGTCCATACTCGTGCACTTGGGTTTGTGTAGAGGCAAAGGATGGCATTCAGAAGCGTGCCTGATATGCCAAACTTTCTCAGGACTGCTTCCAGGTATGTCCAATGTACTCTATCAAATGCCTTCTCTGCGTCCAAAGAGAGGAGCAGAGAAGGTATTTGATTATGCTCTGTCCATTGTATGAGGTCAATAAATCGTCGGGTTCCATCTGAAGTTTGTCTTCCCGGGATGAAACCAACTTGATCTATGTGGATCAGTTGGTCCATGACCGTGGAGAGACGGACAGCTAACAACTTGGCGTATAATTTAGTATCTGTATTTAACAGAGAGATGGGCCTATAGTTTCCTGGGATGTCCGATGGTTTACCTGGTTTAGGGAGAGTCACTATGAGGGCCTCGAGGCATTCATTTGGTATTTTTCCCGTAGACGCATATTGATTAAATGTGGTGCATAAATGGGGTAAGAGGATGTCATTGAAATGTTTGTAATATTCATTAGCGAACCCATCCGGACCTGGCGACTTGTGTAGAGGAAGAGATTTGATGGCAGTACAAATTTCTTCCTCTGTGAATGGGGCAGACAGTTCGGTTAGTTGTGCGTGTGTCAGTGAGGGAAGTTGTATGGAGGAGAGAAAGGTGTCAATTTCCGCTGTATTTGTTGGGGCCTCTGGGTCTATTTTTTGGAGGTTGTATAGTTGTGAGTAAAAGGACGCAAATGTGTTGGCGATGTCTAATGGGTTGGTCATGCGTGCGCCTTTGGAGCTGAGGAGGTATGGGATTTTGGTGTGTTTTTGTTGTTGTTTAACCTGTCTGGCCAGAAAGGCTCCAGACTTGTTGCTAAAGGCGTAGGATTTTAGTTTTAGTCTTTTGATGTAGTAGTCAAATTTGCAATGTAGCAGTTCACTCAGTTTGCACCTATAGTCTCTGATTGCTTCCAGCATTACCCGATTAGGTGAGTTTTTGTTTGTTGTTTCTAGAATTTTAATTTTTTGTAGCAGTGCGTCAATTTCTATTGATTGTCTCCTGCGTTTTTGAGCACCAAATTTGATAAGGAGCCCTTGTAGAAAAGCTTTGTGAGCTAACCATACTGTGGATTGGTTGTCAATAGATGCACAATTGATCTCAAAGAAATTCTCAATCTCGGATTTCATTCTGTTTTCATATCTCGGGTTGGTTAAGAGGGAGGAATTCATTCGCCATAAAGAATGATTAGTAGGGGATGTCTGGGGGAACATTTTCAGGGATATTGGTGCATGGTCTGACCATGTGATCACGCCAATATGTGATTCTGATGTGGACAATAAAGCTTTTTTATTAGTAAGAAAAAGGTCGATCCGAGAGTATGAATTTCCAGGGTGGGAATAAAATGTGTAATCGCGTTCAACATCATGCATACATCTCCAGGGGTCATAGAGATTTTCGTTGGCTATGAATGCGGAAAGAGCCGAGGTCCTTTTCCTGCCTGGGTTGGTGGAGTCTAGTGTGGGATCGGGGATGTCATTGAAATCTCCACAGATGATTAAAGAGTCAATTTTATAAGGATGCAATTTGGTTTTGAGTTTTTTGTAAAAAACAGTCTGGGAGATATTGGGTACATAAACATTTACTAGGGTGATTGGGTGATCGTCGATGGTAGCTGATATAATTATAAATCTGCCCTCATCGTCTGTGTCTATTTGATGTAAGGTAAAGGCGATTTTGGAGCTGATGGCTATCATTACTCCACATTTCTTTTTGTTATTGTTAGAGAAGAAATAATGGGAGTATTTTTTATGTGTACAGCTTGGGGGTTTGGAATTAGAAAAGTGCGTTTCTTGCACGCATAATATGTCCGCCTGTCGCGAACATGCTTCTTTCCATAGGAGATTTCTTTTGAATGGGGAATTGAGCCCCTTGGCATTAATGGATACGATATTGAGTGGCATGATGTCAAGTGATCTAGGACAGTGTGCAGGTGCCGACGCGATCACAGTACGTTCACAGTTGAGTATTACAAAGATTAGATATCAGGTAGACTGAATATTTAAGATTTATAACAGGCAGTCCGTTAGTTCTTATTCGTTAGGTAGAGAAAAGGCAAACGGTATCGCCTAGATTGTACTTAACTCCAAATATAAACAATCGTTGAAAGGAAACAATTTGTTCAAATAACAACAGTTGTTAAAGAGCAAACACTATGCAAAAAAAAAAACAGAGAAAAGAAAATTTACGTGGGTGTGCTTAGCACACTCTAGTTTGGTGGGGAGGTGGAAACAAGTAGGTAGCCCAAGCAGGACATTTCACGCTGGGGACAATGATCTTAGAGTGGACGTTAGGCTTTGTGTGTTTTGTTAGGGTGATGTCTAGGAGGAGGAGATGAGGAGGCAGTTTGGTTACTGAATCTGTGAGAGGTCGCAGAGATGGGTAATAGTCCCCAGTTAGTCAGTTTCTTATATCAGTCTTTGGGTGATAAAATCGGGACAATTTTTTGCTGGTTGTTGACCAGAAGCTTGGTGGGGTATCCCCATCGTTAAGTAATTTTGTTTTCTTGTAAGATTGATGTGACCGGAGTATATGCTCTTCGAAGCTCGATGGTATCAGGTGACAGATCTGTAAAGAGAGATAATTTGGCGTAGGGTGCTGGTAGGGGTTTGAAATTTCTGGCTGCATGGAGGACTTGCTCCTTGATATGAAAAAAGTGGATTCTGGCCAGGACATCTCGGGGTATATCTGCTGGCAGGTGGTCTGGTTTTGCGATTCTGTGTACACGGTCAATAATCATGTCTTGTTGGGTAAGATTAGGGAGCAGGGTGATGAAGAGTTGTTGCAGGAATTTTTGGAGCTCAGTGGGTGGTACGGATTCAGGGATCCCTCTAAATTTTATGTTGTTTCGTCTAGATCTGTCCTCGAGGTCTGAGAGCTTCATTTTTATCTTTTGAATCTCATCCGTGTGGTGATCATGTGCATCAAGGAGCTCATTATGAGCTTTGCCCATTTCAGAGATGTGCTCTTCCGCCATGTTTGCACTGTCCTCCAGGCAGTCAACCCTGTCATGTGCCTGGGAAAGGGATAATTGTAATTCCCTGTGCAGATCTTTTTGTAGGGTGAGCAGCATTGATTTTAGCATGCTTTCTGATACAGGATTGTCAGTCACTGGAATATTTGCCAGGGTGGATAGAGGTGTGGCATTAAGAGGAATGGGGCCTGGGTAATTTCAATGGTGTTTCTTAGCCTGGTGATTTTTTTGAGGAGAGTTGCAGGGAGATGTGGCAAGTCTCTTACCTCTATCTGATTGTGCATCTCCTGAACCCATCGCTGGAGGGGGGAGACTATCCATCTCCTCAGCTTCCCCTCTGTCTGTCAGCTCTGCACTCGCTGGGCAGCCTGGCTGATTGTTGTGTGTGCGTCCATGTGCGGCTGAGCCCGGGTAATTGCCGGCGCGGTCGGCGCCATCTTGTGGCTGTCTCTGATCCATGAGGTGGAAGTATGCAGTCAGACGGCGCGGTTGTGGTGGTGGATTACGCCTCCCTGGCATGCCGCTCGTTGTCCCGCTGCTTTCCCCTCTCTGTTGGAGGAGAGAGGAGAAGCTAGTTGCGGTGTAGTCGCTGTCGGTGCCTGCTGTGGAGCGGAGCTCGGGATTCAAGCTGCCATTCCGTTCCGTGGCTAGCCACGCCCTCACTATAATCCTTTTTTATGGGGTACCTGGTTTTGACATCCCTTACATGTACAGCTATGGCGATTTGCAGGAGAGCTGACCCACTGCCGTATAATGACGGCGGATGGTCGGCAAGTGGTTAAACCAAATAGTGGGCATGGCTTAAAGGGGTGTGGCTCAATGGGGCATGATTTGAGACTAAGATGAATGAGGGATGGAGGGAGAAAGAAATAGGGAGGGAAGGAGAGTGTAGGAAGGAAAGAAAGAATGAGGGATGGAAAGACAGCAGGTCCAGATCCTACACCACAATAGAAATATGTGTATTCCATAAAGTTTAACAATTAGCATATAAAGATACTGAAAAAACCTGGTTTTATCGCTTCAATCATCCCGGCACCATGGTGTTATGGTGTCAGGATGATTGAAGCGCATTATTTCTATTATTACATTGTAATATAAAATAAAATAGTTCAACTCACCATAATGTAGAATCAGTGGGAGCCCTGGGCTTGTCACTTGCCACATCGCCTGCCACCAGATACCATCAGGTGTGCCCAGCAGAGTCCCTCCTTACATCAGGTGCCCCCAGAAGAGTCCCTCATTACATCAGGCATTGCCAACAGAGTCCCTCCTTACATCAGGTGTCCCCAGCAGAGTCCCTCTTTACATCAGTTGTCCCCAGCAGAGTCCCTCCTTACATCAGGCATTCCCAACAGAGTCCCTCCATACATCAGGTTTCCCCAACAGGGGAAATTCAGGACAGTTGCCAACTATGTGATGACGTTACACAAAAACATGCAGCGTAGGACCGAGGAGTGGCAGAAGAGAAGAGGACCTCAGCAGGACAATGCTGGATCTGCTGGGTTGGTGAGCATCTGAACTGTGTAGAAGACACCTATCTGTAAGCAGGGGTTTTCGAAAAAAAAGACTAGTGTTAGTGACCACAATAATAACCCCCAAATTGGTGTCAGTGGCCTCAATAGTAGCCCAGCATTGATGTCATTTGGTGCAATAGTAACCCCTAGCACTGGTGTTAATGGGTGCAATAATAAACTCTAGCACTGGTGTTAGTGGATGCAATAATAACCCCCAGCACAGGTGTCAATTACTGCAATAAAATATCCAAGCATTGATATCAGTGGCAGTACTAATAAAACTTGCACCCTATTCACTAACAATAACAGGCTGCACACAGGAAGCCACTAGGGCTCTGGAGGAACTGTATACTTTGTGCATTCACACACTTGCATGTCTGAGTTGTTACTTACCTGTTACAGTAAAACCTTGCATTACGAGCATAATTCGTTCCGGAAATATGCTTGTAAACCAAAGCACTTGTATAGCAAAGCAAATTTCCCCATAAGAAATAATGGAAACTCAAATAATTCATTCCACAGCCATTTATTCATAAGTCCTTCAGTTTATAGTCCATATACAGCTTAGTTTTAATTTACTTCTTATCTTGAGCGCTGGATAAGTGACCCTGTATATTGTTTCTTAGCTACATATTGTAGATTGCTTTTATTTTTTTGTTTTGAATGAATTTTTAAACAGTAGCTATGGTTACTTTATGCACTTCAAGTTTCTGATGTATATAGGCTTCCTCTTGTTACTATTGTTTGTAGCCTGAAACGGATGCAATTTTGTACACATATAAGTACCGTACTTTTTGACTAAATAAATACTTATATAACTCTGGACTGCCTTCTTATAACATTGGGAATGTTGTGTCAATGCACTGCTTATGATGATATGTGATATGTGCTGTCAGTTACCTTGAAATGTGTGTGTGTATATATATATATATATATATATATATATATATATATATATAGTGAATTGAGCGGCTCTTTCAGGGCGCTTTGCAGGCGCTATTGTTAGCACTTTAGCGACTGCAAAGCACCTCAGTGAGAAAGCAGCCTGAGGCTAGTTTCACACTGGGGCGCTGGGTGCGCTGGCGGTAAAGCGGCGCTATATTTAGCACCGCTTTACCGTCGTTTTAGCTGCGCATTTCGGCCGCTAGCAGGGCGGTTTTACCCCCCGCGAGCGACCGAAAAAGGGTTAATACCGCCCGCAAAGCGCCGCTAGAGCGGCGCTTTGCGGGCCGGTTCGGAGCACTGCCCCATTGTTTTCAATGGGAGGGGGCACTTTAGGAGCGGTAAATACACCACTCCTACAGCGCACCAAAGATGTGGCTTGCAGGACATTTTTCAGCGTCCTGCAAGCGCACCCCTTCTGTGTGAAAGCTGTCGGGCTTTCACACTGAAGACACAGCAACAGCTGTTTCGGGTCGGTTTGCAGGCGCTATTTTTAGCGCAATAGCGCCTGCAAACCGCCCCAGTGTGTAAGGGGCGCTGTCAGTAAATCGGTGCTATATTTAGCGGTGCTTTACCGTTGTTTTAGCGGCACTATTCGGCCACTAGCCGGGCAGTTTTAACCCCTGCTAGTGGCCGAAAAAGGGTTAAAACCGCCCGCAAAGCGCAGCTGCAGCGGCGCTTGGCAGGAGCTTTGCAGGCGGGTTTGCAGTGCTCCCCTATTGTTTTCTATGTGAAGGGACGATTTAGGAGCAGTAAATACACCGCTCCTACAGCACTCCAAAGATGCGGCTTGCAGGACTTTTTTGACCGTCCTGCTAGCGCACCGTTCCAGTGTGAAACCCCCTAGCTCTGTAGCGCCTGCAAAGTACCCCAGTGTGAAAGGGGCCTAATAGAGAATCTGATCCTAGTACCCTTAGCACAGCAAACTCACCTGGGCCCTGATACAAAGGCCCCTTTCACACTGAGGCGCTAAACTGCCAGTAAAACACTGAGCGCTTTTAAAGAGCTTTTCAGGCGCTTTTGAAGAGCTTTCCATTAATTTCAATGGAGAGTGGCATTTTTCAGCGCCCTGCAAGTGCACTGCCCCAGTGTGAAAGCATTCATTAATTTTAATGGAAATAGGTTTCGTGAGCTTTTCAGGTGCTTTTTTTTTTTAGCTTGAAAGCGCCTGAAAAGCGCCTCAGTGTGAAAGGGATCAAAATATGAGCCAGGGGCCCACAACAACTCCTCAACTGTCACCTCTTCTACGATTGTGTCTACACCACAGCTGGTGACTCCGTACCTTATTGTGTTCACTAGTTAGTAGTTTATGATTCAAGTCAGTTGCATGTTACCAATTTTAGCTCTCTTTGTTCGTACTCTGAACTTTTAAAATGGGCAAACTTTCACTTCAAGATGGACCTCATCACTATAAAAACAACAACCGGATGACAGAGAAATCCCCCACAATTTACTGGACATCGGACAGTCAGCCAATTAAAATCAGTGCATTTAAAGTTGTATATTTAGACAACCCAAACAAACTGCCAGGAACGCATGCATTAGCGGTGTTTGTGTTACCGCTGCTAACACGATTTTGCAAAGTTAAGACTGTTAATGGATTTAAAACAAATCCGAGGTGTCTGAGAACATTCTATCACCGATAAGACTTATTATTGTTTTTTCCAAAACAGGAACTAAGATTTTGAAAAGCGAATACTGTCAGATGTTTCCTGTGCACTAAACAAACTCAATACTAGCAATCAACAGAATAATCAAGTATGTGAGTTGGCAAAAGTCTCCTGCATCATTGTCAGGAGATGAGTCCAAAACTTGTGTAAACATTTAAATCTGCTGATACTCGTTAAAAGTGACTGTATTTTGTAGGAAAGGAAGTAGGAAATGTGCCGATACTACAATATTTTTTTTGGTAATACTGCCTTCTTAAAGTAATACTCCAGCCTAAATAAAATCACATAAATAAATAAATTGAGAAATGAAAGGAGTTGTAAAGTTAGAAGTTTTTTTTTAATCCTAATGCATTCTATGCATTAAGATAAAAACCTTCTGTGTGCAGCAGCTCCGCTAATACTTTCCTGACCTCCATCTCTTTCCAGCGATGTCCAAGAGTGTCTCGGCCGTCCAGGACTCTCCCTGGACTCTCCCTCGTGATTGGCTGAGACACAGCAGTGGCGTCATTGGCTCCTGCTGTTCTCAATCAAAGTCAGTTAGCCAATCAGGAGAGCGAGGGGGCAGCTGCCTAACCGAAGCTCCCTGTGTGAATGGACACACAGAGCTGCAGCTCGGCTTGGGTGCCCCCATAGCAAGCTGCTTGCTGTGATGGGGTTTTCAACAGGAGGGAGGGGCCAGGAGCACAGAAGAGGGACATGAGAAGAGGAGGATCTGGGCTACACAGAGCAGGTAAGTATAACATGTTTGTTATTTTTATAGAAAAAAACAAAACTTTTCAATCACTTTAAGTGTACAATATGTATAGCCCAAATATTTTGGGGTCCAACCACTGCCAGGCTATGTTTTGCTGTCTGTGTACCATTGTGGAAATTTCCCTTTACTTCCTGTCTCAGAGATGCAACAGAAAATCTCCCAAGGCATGGGAATTTCCCCTCTTAGATGGCTGTCCTTGGAACAGGTGTTCCCATTTGAAGATTAAAGTGATACTAAAGTCTCAGTTTTTATTTTTATTTAACAGAAACAAACATGTTATACTTACTTGCCCTGTGTAGTGGTTTTGCACAGAGCAGCCCAGATCCTCCTCTTCTCGGGTTCCTCACCAGCGCTTCTGGCCCCTTCCCCCTGCCGAGTGCCCCTACAGCAAGCAGCTTGCTATGGGGGCACCCAAGCCGAGCCACTGCTCTGTGTGTTCATTCAGACACGGAGCCGCAGTTCGACCCTACCGCCTCTCTCTCCTTGTTGGCTAACTGACTTTGACAGCAGCAGGAGCCAATGGCAACATGCTGCCACCTCAGCCAATGAGGAGGGAGAGTCTCGGGCAGCCGAGAAACTCCTGCAAAAAGAAACACAAGCAGTAAATCAAATTCAAGATTTTATCTGATGAAATATAAAATGTATTCTAAATGTGCTGGCAAAGCAATGGCCCCCCTACCCGTAAAATATTCTAAATAATTTTGCAGCACTTCACAGCGATTTGGGGGTGCAAGCCAGGATGGCCCGCTTCCAGAGCCATCAGTGTTTCATTACTAATTTCGGCCTCAGGCCCAACTGTGGCAACATAATTAGCATTGTTTCTTTTTAAAAAAAATTGTGCAGGATGCAGCAGCTCAAAATGATATAATTCAGTTTGTTTGAAACAGCCATAACCGTCTGGCCAGGATCCCAAACGTGTTCTCCACAACTCTTCTGGCTCTGGCCAGCTGGTAATTAAAAACCCTCTTCTCCAGGGTGAGGGTCCTCTGGAGGAATGGCCTTATGACATGGTCACCCAGACCGAATGCCTCATCTTCAACGAAGACAAAGGGCAGTCCTTTGACGTTCTCCTCCGGGGGTTGCAATCCCAAGTCACCACTCTTGAGATGTCGGTAGAACTCGGTCCGGGAAAATACTCCACCATCCGACATCCAGCCATTCCTCCCCACGTCCACATTCAAAAACTCCTATGTCGCCGACACCACCACCATCAACACAATACTATTAAACCCCTTGTAATTAAAATAGTATGACCCCGAATGGGGTGGTGGGACGATGTGGATGTGCTTCCCATCGATTGCCCCTCCGCAGTTAGGAAAGTCCCACCGCTGGGCAAATTGGGATGCCACAGTACTGTGGCGTTGAAGGAAACTGTGGAGTCAACCAAGAAAAATAAAATTAGTAATTTTGCACATAAACATTGCAAGCAAATTAGACACAAACATTCTTGGCCAACATCAGTATAAAATATTTTGGAAGGAATATTTAAAGGCAAAAATATAAGGCCCACTTATCAGATTCCTCACCCTCTCTGATGGCCCCTTGGAAATATTTTAGGGTGGGGGTATGTCTTGGACAGATAACCCTCTCCACTAACTAATAGAGTAACAAAGTAATGTGTGTTACTTTGGCCAGCCCCTCCTTAATTACACTATTGGAAGCCCACTGAACAGGTAAGAAGTGGCATAATACAAAAAAAAACAAACAAAATGGAAGCACATTTTTAGATTATGCAATTACCTATCAAGATAATAGGAGAACCAAACTTGAAACAGTACCGTTTGAAAGTATTCAGGCAGGCCCTTTCACAACATGCTTTGGGAATTCATACAGAAATATGACCATAAAAGTGGTAGGTATAGTGTGTATGGGTTTGGTAAAGTCAGCAGATTGGTATCAGCTGACTTAGCGGTTGGGGGAGGGAGGGTTCCAAATGATTTTGGGCCCCCCAAAAAAAGCCACTGGCACTCTGCATGAATTTAAGGACACAAATAAAATTTGGACACATTAAAGGGGGGGGGTTTAGGGTAAAGCAGTACTATAAAGCTGACAAAATACATTGTTAAGTGACTATACTAGGTGTATATGGGCCCAGGATAGCATGCTGGGGAGGTTAGTGAAGGCAAATATGCATGAATGACAAAAAAGTAACTTTAAAGACTTCTAGCATGCATGAGGACAAAGGGGACATTCACAGCATATTACAATCATGTTAATTAGGGAATGATGAAATAAATACAATATATTAGCATACATTAAATACATAGAATTGGATGTTAAAGAAGAAATCTTACTTTATTATAGTCCTTCTGCAGGACCTGGATGATGGCAGAACAGGTCTCTGGGATAATGATCCCCAGAGCCTGGGGGGAGATGCCTGTCGAGAACTTTAGGTCCTGCAGGCTTCTCCCAGATGCCAAGTACCGCAACGTGGTGACTGGCCTCTGCTCCAGAGTGATGGCTTGTTGCATACAGGTATCCTGCCTGCTGATATAAGGGGACAGTAAAGCCAACAGACGGTGAAAACGGGGTCTGTCATCTGGAGAAAATTCCTGAAATCATCAGGATTATTCTCCCGGATCTCACGCAGCAAAGGCATATGACAGAATTGGTCACGCTGGAGCAACCAATTCTTGGTCCATGAACTGCTCCCTACCCTGTTCATGGACTGGGCTTGTGTCAAAGCTAGAAGCCCAACACCACAGCACAAACTCTACAATGAGCACGTACCCACAGCATGGCTTCAAAACGGTCGGCTGGTCAGAACGAACTAAACAGAAAGCACTGAAAAACAGCAAGACCTGAAAGAACGAGCTGCAAATCAGAAACGAGCGGACAAGAACGCAATGAAGATCAAATACGGTACTACTATAGATAGCACGCACTGACAAACAAATGCAAACTGACTACATCCACTGAAGAACAAATACGAACCCACCAGCTCAAACTGAAGCAACAACGTTCTGAAAAGCACGAGGCGGAAAAGCGTGAATTGTCTCTCACCAAACTTCTACTAACACGAGATGAACACGAGATTAGCAGAAGGAGCCCAAAGGGTGGTGCACTGGCTATTGAACTTGCCTTTTATATTCCCGTCGTATGTGGTGTACGTAACCGCGTTCTTGGCGGTCGGAATTTGGTGTGACCGTGTGTAGGCAAGACAGCTTGAGCGGAATTCCGTCGAAAAAACTATCAGACTTTATTCCGACGGAAAAAGCGGTAGTGTGTACGCGGTATAAGGCTTATTAAGATAATTTTCTTTCATTTAACATGTTTGTAATTTATTTTTTGCTAGGGTTAAAAAAAAAAAATTCTGTTTGATTTGGTCTTGCAAGGGCCTTTTAAGTTTGGCGTGTGAGCTTGTTAGTGAACAGATGTTGGAGCTGCCCTTTTTTTTTTGTGGTCACCACCATATGCAGTCACAGCAGACCCAGTAGATAGTTGACTGGCTGACAAAACCTTCCACACCTATATTCTCCCAGGACCATAGCAGATTTGCAGCAAGATGAGGACTTGGGTGATGCACAAGCCATACTCTTTTCTGACATAGAGAAAAACAATCCAAAGAGCCTTCACAAAGACCTATTTGGAGGGCTTATTGTTAAGAACATATCAAGCAGTCTGGTCTTAGTCTGGTAATGAATGTCTTTAGTGAAAGTCCCTATAATGACAATAGCAAATGAGTCTATTTATCTGGAGAATTATATCCACTGATAGATTATAAACATTGGTGGTGCTTGTTCATTAAAGTCTATGGACGGGGTGAACTTTGTTATTCAATGTGTTCCTTTTGTGGGGCTAAAAACTATTAAACCAAAAAAAAAAAAAAGAGACATAGGAAGCCAGACATTGCCATGGGGTACATGTAGCAATGCCAAAAATAATAAATAAAAAATCTACAAAATGTATGAACATTTACATACATAATGTGCTAAGGAATAGGACAGATGCAGCATGAGCTATACCAAATGTCTTTGAGGTGCCATCTCATTGTTTGAAAGAAGCTGGTAGCAGATCAGTTAGCTCTACCTCCTCATTCTCCAAGTCCTCCTCAGCATTATGACCAGCAAGCACCCCCCCCCCCCCCACCCCCCAAGTGCTCCAGAGTCTATGCAATGTTCCAGACGAATGCCGCCATGCAATGTTGCAGCTTGTATGCCTGGGAGTAAAGGAGCCACCCCAAAAGGACCACTGTCATTTCTCAAGTCCCAAGATGAGAATCGGCTTACCCTACACCAGATGAAGACTGGCAAGGTTGTGTATGATAATGGCACAGACCTGCTGTCTGACTTTCACCTGGGGAACCTCATGCATGAGCTTTGCCTGGTACATGTCCTAAACCAAATACAATAATGAAGTGCTTACTGTAAAACTATCCTGGATTTTAATACATGCCATGCCATCTTCACACACGTTTAGCCCTACTGCATGGCCATTGCTCGTCTGGTAGAAATGCAGTGCCAACATCAGCTGCCTGTCATGCAACTGATATGCCACACCCCACATGCTGGAATTTCACATTAAATATAGTTCAGAGGCTACAGAAGCAGCAGCAAGTGATCATCCAGTATCTCTGCGAGTATGGGACAAGGACAGGCTCTGGGGAGTTTGTAGATTTTTCACCTCAACAGTGGCTGTTTATCAAGGACACCTGCAATGTTCTGGCCTCCTTTGGGGGGCTAAACAAAATGGTGAGTAGTGATCAAGTACTGATAAGTTACACCATCACCTTAGTGTTTCTACTTAAACACATGTTGTGTTTGATGCCATCCTGGGGCCACCAGTAACCTCTGTCCACTGCTCCCTATCCTGGGATTTAGAGGAAGTAGGGGGCTAGTCAGAAGAGGATGCTTGGGAGGTTGCGGTGGGAGGAGAAAGAGGAAGAAGGCAGACAGACTTTTGGAGCAGTTGGAGGATGTCAGTGTGGTTATGAGGATTCAGGGTGCTTGGATACTGAGTATTTGTTCTTCATGGTCCAATGCATATACAAGGTCAAAGTAGACTACCTTCTTCTGTCAGCCCAGAGGGAGCACAAAATGCACCACTTTGAAGAACTGCTTCAACAGTGCCTTTTTGACGCATTTCCCAAAGAGGGCAGAGATCACTCTGCTGGCCAACAATCCTTCATTGCTGACTTCTCTGTCAAACTGCCAAGAGCAGCAGCCTCTTTACTTATGCCCCGTACACACGGTCGGAAATTCCGACGGAAAATGTCCGATCAGACCATCTTGTCGAAAAATCCGACCGTGTGTGGGCTCAAATTTTCCGACAACAAAATCCGATCTGACTTTTTCCGATCGTGTGTAGAGAATTCCGACGGACAAAGTGCCACGCATGCTCAGATCAAATTAGGAGACCAAACCTATTGGCTAATAGCCTCTACGTAGTTCCGTCGTATGCAAAAAACGTCACCACGTTCAGAATGATCGGATTTTCCGACAACTTTGTCCGACCGTGTGTATGCAACACCAGTGTCGGACAAAATCTGTCGGAAAAAATCCAACAGATTTTGTGGTCGGAATTTCCGACCGTGTGTACGGGGCATTAGACTATTCAAGCCACAGTGGCCAGAATTGTCAGGCTGTGTGTGAACCGTATGATGGCTGACTGTATTTGCCATGATTGAAACTGAAATCTTAAAAGGCGGGGAGGAAACCTTGTACGACCATGTGCCCAGCATTGACCACTGGCTGTAGCCTGCCCAGTGTGCTTAGTGGTATCACCTACTGGTCTGCCCTGCTGCAAGTGTGACATCTAAAAAGGTGTTCAGAGCAGCAAGAGGACTTGTCACAGAGAAGAGCTTTCACTTGTCTCTAAACAACATAGACCATCTGACTTTTATAACAAAAGATCAGCCCTGGAATACAGGAGATTTTGGCACACCAGTCCAGACCACATGCCTTCCAAGATTGCCAGGGTACCTTGCATGAGGCAAAGCCTCCCTCCTTGCAAATCACCCTGTCCCAATGCTCAGATGTGGGGAATGGACAAAATCCCCTTCCCCACATCTGATGCCCCAACAAGGAGGTGGTTGTAATATGAGGAGGAGGGCAAATATCCACCCCACCCGTCGGTGTGAGTACAGTGTTACTATACCATACAAAATCAATCGAAGCTCACAAATTTTCGAAACCATGAGACGGTATGACACCAGTTTTGCAAGGATGTATATTTCTGTTTATGTGATATTGAAGGACATATATGTCTACTGTACCTTTAACTCCATCTCCTCCTCTCCACCTCTTCTTTCGGTAGGGTTCTCTCAAGGTTCTGTCCTCAGACCCCTCCTCTTATCCACCTACGACTTATCCCTTGGTTACTTGATAAACTCCCATGGCTTCCACTACCATCTCTATGCTGATGACACTCAAATCTATCTATCTACTCCTCACCTCACTCCTTTAGTCTCCTCTTGCATTACCAACTTACTAACTGACTTATCAGCATGGATGAGCTCATAATATTCCCTCCTGCCCGTGTCCCCTCTCGTGAATTCTCCTTCAAGATCAATAATACAACCATCAGTCCCTCCCTTCATGCCAGGGTGCTGGGACTAATCCTGGACTCTGACCTGTCCTTTCAGCCCCAAATCCAATCACGGTCCAAATCTTGTAGTCTTCACTTGCGTAAATAGACCTCTTTTCAACTGTTGAAACCACTAAGCAACTTATTCACTCCCTTGTTATCTCTTGCCTTGACTATCGTAATTTCCTACTCATTGGCCTACCTCTCCGCAGACTATACCCTCTTCACTCTATCATGAATGCTCCTGGCAGACTCATCCACTTTACCAACCGTTCAGTGTCCGCCACCCCTCTCTACCAATCCCTCCCCACTAGATTCCCATTGCCCAATGAATAAAATTCAAAACATTAACAATAACATACAAAGCCTTTTACAACTCTGCCCTGAGCTACATCGCCAATCTTGTCTCCAATATTCACCAAAACTGTCCTCTCTGCTTCTCCCAAGACCTCCTACTCTCAAGCCCCCTTATCTCCTCCTCCCATGCTTGCCCCGAGAATTCTCCAGAGCCTCTCCCATCCTCTGGAACTCCCTACCTCAATCTGCCCAGCTATCTCCTACCCTGTTCACTTTTAGGCGATCCCTGAAAACTCATCTCTTTAGCTGCCTGAATCCTGCCTTCAGCTAATAACCAAATCTTCTATTTCTCCCATCAGTTCATCCCTCACAGTTATTACCTTTTGTTCCACCAGACCCCTCTTATTAGATTGTAATCTCCCAGAAGCAGGACCCCCCTAAAGCCTAGCACACACGGACCAAATATTGGGCAGCATCGGCTGGTTCAATAGAAACTGGCCAACATTCGGCATGTGTGTACTGGAGTGAGTCGGACAGAAGGCCGCCGTTCAGCTGGCTTCTCTCGAAGGGGCACGACCAAAAAAGATCTGCCCGACCGGCTGGTGTAGGTGCCGCCCCCCTGTCAGAACTAACTAACGTCGGATTGTTGGTACAGCTGCTCTTCCTGAGCTGTCAGTTTTTTTTCATTCAGCCCTGCTGGGTTGAATGAAAAAAAAAAAAAATACTAGTGTGTACAGGGCTTTACCCTCCCATATTGAATTGTATTGTTGCTGTATTGTCTCCCTTTATATTGCAAAGCGCTGCACAAACTGTTGGCACTATATAAATCCTGTATTAAAATAACAATAATAACCTATTGCAAGTTGTTTTTTTGCTTTGTAGTAAAGTCCTGGAGAGGTCACTTCAAACAATACAGATATGTCACCACCGCCTATAGCTGACCATTGATAATTTTAGAAGTGCTAACTTTGAATTCGATCACCCCCTGATTTAGCACTTTTTAAACACAGGTGTCCATTTCTGCGAGCCTGTAACGTTTCCAACATATACTTTGAGAGAAACAGGAAAAAGGGGACACATCTGCGATGGAGGAATTAAGATATAAGCAAGCTAAAAAACATTATAAATGATGGGGAAACAGGATTGTGATAAGCACAAAACCTCTGAAGCAGGAAGCCAACCCACACCCAGCTAAAAGGTCCAAATTTATAGCGTTCCTATTGTCTTCTGTGGAAGTTTATGTACAGGTTTCCTTCCCTTGAATTTCCTTTTAAAAGGAAATGATTTCACTTGTTAGAAAAGGTCATACATGAACATTTTCAGGCTTGTTTGCTAAAGAAAAAAAATGCAATCAATTCCAGCTCAGCAGAACGTGGAACAATTAACACTTAGTGGATAGGAATCCAAGTGACAATGGTCTGCTTATCTTGGGCTACTAATGGATATTCTACAAGAGACCAGCAGACCAAAGTTATTAAAGCCGAATTCCCCATAGGTCTAAAAGACATAAATTAATGCGGTTCTGTAACCACTAAAACATCATTAAATGTGTGTTTTATTTTTATTTTATTTAACCACTTAAAGAGGAAGTAAAGCCTTCCCCCAAAAAAAAAAAAAAAAAAAAAGGAACCTGCAAGGCAAAGGCATAATGAGCTAGTATGCATAGCATACTAGCTCATTATGAATAACTTACCTGAGAACGAAGCCCCGAAGCGACTCTCATCCACGACCATCAAGCCCGGAGTGACTTCTGGGCCTTGCTGTTCCAGCGCTGTCATTCGCTGGGTCGGCGATGACGTCACTCCCGTGCATGCTCACGAAAGCGGCATATCGCCGTGATCTCGGCATGCGCAGTGCGCCTGCGCGCCGCTGTCTACGGCGCATGCGCCGTAGACAGTGATGCCTCTTTTTTTCTAAATATCTCCTAAACCATGTAGGTTTAGGAGATATTTCTTGGACCTACAGGTAAGCCTTAATCTAGGCTTACCTGTAGGCCAAAGTGGTTTGTAAGGGTTTACAACCACTTTAAGCCACGGACCATTTTGCTGCCCAAAGACCAGAACACTTTTTGCGATTCGGCACTGCGTCGCTTTAACTGACAATTGCGCAATCGTGCGACGTGGCTCCCAAACAAAATTGGCGTCTTTTTCTCCACACAAATAGAGCTTTCTGTTGATGGTATTTGATCACCTCTGCGGTTTTTATTTTTTTGCGCTATAAACAAAAAAAGAGTGAAAATTCAGAAGAAAACGCATTATTTTTTGCTTTTTGCTATAAAAAATATCCCCCAAAAATATATAAAAAAAAATATTTTTTTCCTCAGTTTAGGCCGATACGTATTCTTCTACATATTTTTGGTAAAAAAAAAAAATCGCAATAAGCGTTTATTGATTGGTTTGCGCAAAAGTAATAGCGTCTACAAAATAGGGGATAGTTTTATGGCATTTTTATTAATATTTTTTTTTTATTAGTAATGGCGGCGATCAGCGATTTTTATCGGGACTGCGACATTATGGCGGACACGTCGGACAAATTTGGCATGTTTTTGGGACCATTCACATTTATACAGCGATCAGTGCGATTGACTGGCAGTGAAGGGGTTAACACTAGGTGGTGCTGTAGGGGTTAAGTGTGTCCTGGGGAGTGTTTCTAACTGTAAGGGGGATGGGCTAGCTGTGACACATCACTGATCATAGCTCCTGATCACAGGGAGCTATGATCAGTGACACTGTCACTAGGCAGATGCTTGTTTACATCAGCATCTCCCCGTTCTCTCTCAGACAATCGCAGGTATCCCCACGGACATCGACTCACGGAGCTCCCGGCTGGCAGGCACGCGATGGCACGGCGGCAAATTCAAAGGGACGTACAGGTACGCCCATTTGAGCAGTCGCGCCATTCTGCCGATGTACATCGGCGTGTGCCGGTCGGGAACCGGTTAAGCATCTGAGTTTGACTTGGTGCCACCATTTACAGCAGAGCTCAGACTGGGGAACGGAGAAGCAGCACAAAGAGCCAATCAGTGCAAGGAGCATGCAAATTAGAGGTGCTGCTCCTTTCACTGTCTAGTTACAGGGCAAAGCTAGGTATATACTAGTAGATGTTTGAATAAAAAATCATATTATTATTATTATACAGGATTTATATAGCGACAACAGTTTACGCAGCACTTTACAATATAAAAGGGAGACAATACAGTTATAATACAATAAAATACAAGAGGATTAAGAGGGCCCTGCTCAGAAGAGCTTACAATCTAATAGGGTGGGGCAGGTGGTACAAAAGGTTGTAACTGTGGGGAATGAGCTGATGGAAGTGGTAGAAGATTAGTTGGAGACATGATAGGCTTCCCTGAAGAGATGAGTTTTAAGGGATCGCCTGAGTAGGGGATAGCCGGACAGGTGGAGGTGGCAAATTCCAGAGGATGGGAGAGGCTCTGGAGAAATCCTGGAGACGAGCATGGGAGGAGGAGACAAGAGAGCCTGAGAGTAGAAGGTCTTGAGAAGAGCGGAGAGGACGATTTGGGTGATATTTGGAGGCAAGGTTGGTGATGTAGCTCGGGGCAGAGTTGTGATTGGCTTTGTATGTTGTGGTTAGTATTTTAAATTTAATTTGCTGGGTGATTGGGAGCCAATATTAAAATTTTCAGTTTGTTTAATGGCTCGACGAATGTCATCCAAATTTCCCTTTGCTTTTAACATTCGAATTTGGAACAAATGGATTTTACATATTCTTAGATTTTGGGACGACTGAACGTCTGATTTTTGTTACATGCTAGTCTCATGTCGAAAGTGAAGATGTTACTCAGAATACGAAAATTTTCGTACGACAGAATACATCGTCAAAAGGGATGTAATGTGTTAAATAGTTTTGTATGTATTCTTCCGTTTCTGAGCATGCGTAGTCTTGCTCTTATGATTTTTTACGCACAAAAACCGTACTAATGAAACGAAAATCAGACATTGAGTTCACATCCGACAAAAATGTTATAGTCTGTACATCCTGCTTTTGTCTAAAGAAAAAGCGAAATCGGCTGTCCAAAGCACCGTACTAATGATCCAAAAATCTTCATCCAATTTTTTCGTATGGTTTGTATGGGCCTTAAGGTCTCATTTACATGTGAAGTAGGAGGGCAGTAAAACCTCACATTTGAGCCATGCTTTTTCTGCCTCCCACTGCACTGTTGTGCGGTGACACGGATAAAGGGTCACTTTGTGCACTTCACATAAAGCTTATAATAAAAAAAGTGAGCTGTGTGATGCTATAAGACCGCCCCCTGCTGCACATCATTTGCCAGGACAGACTGCTGTTTACACACTAAGCAATGATTAGAACACTGTCTGGCCTAACGAAGGGTTACAAAATTAGAAACCGCACTGCATTATATCTTAACCACTTGCCCCACAGAAGATTTACTACTACAGGGCAGATCTTCTGTGCAGGATCACTTATACATATGTAATTCCGCACTTCCGCCTGCAGGGGGCAGGCCACTTCTGCTGTGATTATTCACTGGATAGCACTGGATGTATAAATAAAACAACACATTGGTAATCAAATACCACCAAAAGAAAGCTCTATTTGTGGGGGAAAAAATTACATACATTTTATTTGTAGACGCTATAACTTTTGCGCAAACCAACCAATATATGCTTATTGAGATTTTTTTTACCAAAAATATGTAGAAGAATACGTATTGGCCTAAACTGAGGGAAAATTATTATTTTTTTTTTTATTTTGGGATATTTATTATAGCAAAAACTATAAAATATTAGGGTTGATTTACTAAAGGCAAATCCACTTTGCATTACAAGTACGCTACAAGTGCAGTCGCTGTAGATCTGAGGGGTAGATCTGAAATGAGGGGAAGTTCTGCTGATTTGATCATCCAATCATGTACAAGCAAAAATGTTGTTTTTTATTTTCCTTGCATGTCCCCCTCGGATCTACAGCGACTGCACTTCCAAGTGCACTTGTAGTGCAGAGTGGATTTGCCTTTAGTAAATCAACCCCAATATTTTATAGTTTTTGCTATAATACATATTCCAAAATAAAAAGGCTGATATGTATTCTTCTACATATTTTTGGTAAAAAAACATTGCATTAAGTGTATATTGATTGGTTTGCGCAAAAGTTATAGCGTCTACAACATAGGGGATAGATTTATGTTATTATTATTTTTTTTTTTTTACTAGTAATGGCGACGATCTGCGATTTTTAGTAAATCAACCCCATTGTGTTTTTTCAAAATTGTCGGTCTTTTTTTGTTTATAGCACAAAAAATGAAAAACCAAAAGAAAGCTCTATTTATGGGGAAAAAAGGACATAAATTTGGTTTGGGTACAGCACCGCGCAGTTGTCAGTTAAAGCATCGCAGTGCCGAATCGCAAAAAATGGCCTGGTCAGGAAGGGGGCAAATCCTTCCGGGGCTGAAGTGGTTAACCACTTGCCGACCGCCGCATGTAGATATACGTCGGCAGAATGGCGCGGCTGGGCAAATGGGCATACAGGTACCTCCCTTTAAATTTGCCGCCGTGTGGTCACGTGCGCGCCGTCGGTGGCACGCGCGCGACCCTGCCGGGAGCTCCGTGAGTAGGATCGTGGTTCCCGCAGACTCGATCTCCGCAGGGATACCCGCAATCGTCTCACGGAGCTGAAGATGCTAATGTAAACAAGCATCTCCCCGTTCTGCCTAGTGACACTGATCATAGCTCCCTGTGATTGGGAGTTATGATCAGTGATGCGTCACACATAGCCACGCCCCTAACAGTTAGAATCACTCCCCAGGACACACTTAACCCCCTCCCCCGCCCCCTAGTGGTTAACCCCTTCACCCCTTGCCAGTGTCATTTTTACAGTAATCAGTGCAATTTTATAGCACTGATCGCTGCAAAAATGACAATGGTCCCAGAAATGGGTCAAAAGTGTCCAATCTGTCCGCCATAATGTCGCAGTCATGATAAAAAATCGCTGATCGCCGCCATTACTAGTAAAAAAAAAAATTATTGATAAAAATGCCATAAAACAAACCCCTATTTTGTAGACACTATAACTTTTGCGCAAACCAATCAATAAACGCTTATTGCCATTTGTTTTTGCCAAAAATATGTAGAAGAATACGTATCGGCCTAAACTGAGTAAAAAATATATTTTTTAATATATATTTTTTGGGGATATTTATTATAGCAAAAAGTAAAAACTGTGTTTTTTTCAAAATTGTCACTATATTTTTGTTTATAGCGCAAAAAATTTAAACCACAGAGGTGATGAAATACCACCAAAAGAAAGCTCCATTTGTGGGAAAAAAAGGACGTCAATTTTGTTTGGGAGCCACGTCGCACGACCGCGCAAATTGTCAGTTAAAGCGACGCAGTGCCGAATCGCAAAAAGTGCTCTGGTCTTTGGCCAGCAAAATGATCCGGGGCTTAAGTGGTTAAAAAAAACTAAATATGTTTTCTAATGTTTAAGATATTCTGTGGGAATAGGAGCACATAACAAACATATAGGGTTTTTTTATTTTTTTTGTTAAATTTGAATGCAAAAACAGAACAGGAAATAAAGTGAAAATTCCCCAAAGGAAAATGGACAGGAAAGGGTTTTTAACCTTACTCTGTCTATATTAAAAAAGAAGCTTTGGCTATATTCAAAACAGCCACAAAGCATGGATGGCACAACATGGATCCAGGACAAACTTCATAGTAAAAAGCATCAAAAATTGAAATTACCCGTTGGGAGCTTGGTGACCGCGGCCGCGGGACCAGCAGACCCGATCGCCGCTGGTGTCCCACGATCGGGTCACAGAGCTGAAGAACGGGGAGAGGTCTGTGTAAACAAACCTCTCCCCGCGCTTCCTACTCTGCCTGTCATTGATCGGCTGTTCCCTGTCATCGGGAAAGCCGATCAGTGACTTCAGACGTCAGCCACGCCCCCTACTGTAAAAAAAACACACACTAACTCCTCCCCGCCACCTAGTGATTAACTCCTTCACTGCCAATGTCATAGGAATCAGTGCATTTAAATAGCACTGATTTCTGTATAAATGGCAATGGTCCCAAAAATGTGTCAAAAACGTCCGATGTGTCCGTCATAATGTCGCAGTCACAATAAAAAATCGCTGATTGCCGCCATTACTAGTAAAAAAAAAAAAAAAAAAATTAATAAAAATGCTATAAAACTATCCCCTATTTTATAAACGCTATAACTTTTGCGCAAACCAATAAATAATCGCTAATTGCGATTTTTTTTTTACCAAAAATATGTAGAAGAATACGTATCGGCCTAAACTGAGGAAAAAAAATGTTTTTTTATATATTTTTTGGGGATATTTATTATAGCAAAAAGTTAAAAATAATGCATTTTTTTCAAAATTGTCGCTCTATTTTTGTTTATAGCGCAAAAAATAAAAACCGCAGAGGCGATCAAATACCACCAAAAGAAAGCTCTATTTGTGGGAAAAAAAGGACGCCAATTTTGTTTGGGAGCCACGTGGCACGACCGCGCAATTGTCAGTTTAAGCGACGCAGTGCCGAATCGCAAAAAGGGGCCTGGTCCTTTGGCTGCAAATTGGTCCGTGGCTTAAGTGGTTAAAAAAAAGATTTCCTTTTTTTCTTTCAACTGGAGTGTCACTTGAAATCTGTTTTCAGTTTTCATTTTTAAGATAATCTAATGATGTATTCATACTTATCTCTGTCTAATGCTTGTTTTCTGAACTCTTGGATGCAAAGGAATTTTTGTTAGCGGGGCACCAGAATGGGGGACTGGAGCTCCATTAAATTGGAATGTGTTGAGAGTCATCGCTATTCACTGTTCCAGGCCAAGAGCGCCTTCCGCAATCATTCATTATTGAACAGCCTGTTGGGCTCCTGTAAAGCAGTTCACTTCTATTTAATGGGGGGTTAAGGTGCCCTATTTCCCTTGCAAATCCCCTTCAGAAGAGGACGCTCATGAAAAATGCATCATTCAGAACCTGAAAGGGATCAATGCCGTAATGTCATGTACAGTTTTATAGGCATTCACTCTCCAAGGGGAGGAAAAAGGAGGAATCATTTTTTTTCACTCCACATTCAAATATTCAAATGTAGCTTTTCTAAAAAAAAAATCATTTGTATTATGAATTGAAATTTGGTTGTAAATATTCTGAGCCATATATCATTTTTTAGGCCCCATGCAGACTGAAGTTGTAACAGCAGCTATTTTGGGCAGTGGCATTTTCTGAGCAGTAATACCATTGAAAAAAAAAATTTTCGGCAAAAAAAAAAAAACAGCTGAAAACGCTAACGCGTAAAAAACGCTAAAAACGCTAATAGATGCTAAAAAACGCTTTTGCAAAATTGTTGAAAAAAAAAAAAGAGTTGAAAAAAGTCGCAAAGCTACTGCCGTTTTTTATAACGTTATTTTAACGTCCAGTGTGCATGAGGCCTAAAAGTTTAAAACAATTAAATAAAACATTAAACAACATTAAAGCGGAACTTTAGCCGTTTCTTTACCTTTCCATCTATTAAAGCGGAGCTGCACCCGCACAAAAAATATTAAAAGTCAGCAGCTACAAATAGTGCAGCTGCTGACTTTTAATAAATGGGCACTTACCTGTTCCAGGTTCCAGCGATGTAGGCAGAATGTGACGAGAGATCGCTCGTCTCTCGCTGCCCCGCCGTCAGAGAATCAGGAAGTGAAGACGCAACGTCTTCACTGCCCGGTCCCTACTGCGCATGCGTGAGTCGCGCTGCGCGCCCCTATTGGTCCCCGCTGTGTCCTGGGAACTGTTTCCCAAGAGACAACGGGGCAGCTCCGGATAAGGGGCGGGGCAGCTCCGGATAGGGGCGGGGCAGCTATCCGGAAGTGGGTGCAGATGCCTGTATTATACAGGTATCTGCACCCCCCTCCCCCCTGAAAGGTGCCAATTGTGGCACCGGAGGGGGGGGGGGATCCGATAAGTGGAAGTTCCACTTTAGGGTAGAACCCGCTTTAAATCTTCTGCCCTTGTTGTTTTAACAAACATTTTTTTTCTGCCAGTAAATACCTTATACAGCCCACTTCCTGTTTCTTGTCTGGAAAAAAAGCCCAGGCTTATGACATCATGCACAGCTCCCACTTTCACTCTCGTGAGAGTTTGCCAGAAAGGGATGGGGGATGAGTCATAAGAGGGCCAATGAGGGCTGCAGAGCTGGAGGTGGGCCTCTGTGTGTCTGAGTAAATCCAGGAAGTGAACAGGCAGCAGCTTCAGCTGCCCACAGTTAAAATGGATGCAGCCAGACTCAGTGGAGGGTGATTTCTGCAGTATATTTGGCAAGTGCAGAATCACAGTATATATAAAATAATGTGCAAAGTGGTTGGAGGGAAGCTTCAGAATGGCACAGATGTTTTTATTACAAATGATGTGAGCAGACTGCAGTTCCTCTTTAGGTAATTTTTGTAAATATACATACTAATTTCCTTATTAGATTTATTTAATATTTTTTTTTATGAATTATTGACTGCAAATTGATAATTTACATACAAACAGAAAATAAATATTTTTTATAATTTTTACTATTTTTATTTAATAACAGAAGAAGGGAACAAAAGCCAGCAGCTTAAATATTAACAAAAAATAAATATCATGAATGCTGTGTTCATTGAATATTTCACATTACAATATTGCACAATATTACATAGTTACATGGTTGGTAAGGTTGAATAAAGACACCAGTCCATCTAGTTCAACGTGTGTTAGTGTAAATCTATAAAGGACTGCTGTTAGAAATCACTGGGCCCTGACAGCCCCCCCCCCCCCCCCGGCTGAAACTGACTGAGGACAGAGGTTTATCAGTCCCTTTCTCTACAGCCTCAGCTGCACAGATCAATGAGTAGGAAGCACTCTGAGGCTTCCTGCTCATTCATCTGCTAAACACTGTTTACTATGCTTCAGTAATAAATAGACACAGGAGTGATCACTCACTGTGTTCATTCAGGAAAGGAAGGGGCCAGTAAATTACATATTTACCGGCTCCTTCCGCTGCTCTCCATCCGGAAACATCCCCCCCATGTGCCCACAGCAGCTGCCAGTGGGAGAGAGGGTAAGCCGGCAGTCCTGCGGGGGAAAAGGGCACACAGGGGGGCCCCAACAGCATATAGAAAGGGTGCATGTGCTAGAACCGCTCTGCTTGCATTGCAGCCAGGGGGAGAAGGAGGAAGAGGAGCTGCCAACGCTGCAGGGGGAGGCAGAAGAGGATCAGTGTCTGCAATAGGACAGTACAGCCAGCCGTCCTACTCAGCAGGTGCCTGGGCTCCCCTTTTTAACTTATGGGGCTCAGACCCAGTACAGGAGGGCTGGCTGTCCTGCCTTATCAGTGGCCCTGTGTATATATGTGTTTATGAATCTACCATTTCCCATATCCCTGTATATTGCATTCACTATGGTCCCCATTTAAAAAAAAATTGAAACAATCAACACTTCCTGCTGACACCACCAACTGTGGAAGGGAGTTCCACATACTTTCTGCTCTAACAGTAAAGAACTGCTTACACAGTTAAGATTAAACAAAATATGCCTATTTGGGCTCGCTTACACCAGGTGCGTTGGGCTATGTTGATCAGCAATGAAAAGAACAGGGGCAATTCAAGGTCACATATAAAACAATACAATTTAATCATTAGAACATAAAATAAAAATGTTTATACTTCTATATTTTACGTAATAAAAATAAATTATTAAAGAAAAAAAAAAGAAAAAAATTAATAAAATAAAAAATAAAAAAAAAAATATATATATATATATATATATATATATATATATATACAGTGGTGTGAAAAAGTGTTTGCCCCCTTCCTCATTTCCTGTTCCTTTGCATGTTTGTCACACTTAAGTGTTTCGGAACATCAAACCAATTTAAACAATAGTCAAGGACAACACAAGTAAACACAAAATGCAATTTGTAAATGAAGGTGTTTATTATTAAAGGTGAAAAAAAATCCAAACCATCATGGTCCTGTGTGAAAAAGTGATTGCCCCCTAAACCTAATAACTGGTTGGGCCACCCTTAGCAGCAACAACTGCAACCAAGCGTTTGCGATAACGTGCAATGAGGCTTTTACAGCGTCCTGGAGGAATTTTGGCCCACTCATCTTTGCAGAATTGTCCTAATTCAGTTACATTAGAGGGTTTTCGAGCATGAACGGCCTTTTTAAGGTCATACCACAACATCTCAATAGGATTCAGGTCAGGACTTTGGCTAGGCCACTCCAAAGTCTTCATTTTGTTTTTCTTCAGCCATTCGGTGGTGGACTTGCTGGTGTGTTTAGGATCATTGTCCTGCTGCAGAACCCAAGTTCGTTTCAGCTTGAGTACACGAACAGATGGTCGGACATTCTCCTTCAGGATCTCTTGGTAGACAGCAGAATTCATAGTTCCTTTTATCACGGCAAGTCTTCCAGGTCCTGAAGCAACAAAACAGCCCCAGACCATCACACTACCACCACCATATTTTACTGTTGGTATAATGTTCTTTTTCTGAAATGCAGTGTTCCTTCTACGCCAGATATACTTGGACACACACCTTCCAAAGTGTTCCACTTTTGTCTCATCGGTCCACAGAATGTTGTCCCAAAAGTCTTGGGGATCATCAAGATGTGTTGTGGAGAAATTGAGACGAGCTTTGATGTTCTTTTTGCTCAGCAGTGGTTTTCTCCTTGGAACTCTGCCATGCAGGCCATTTTTGCCCAGTCTTTTCCTGATGGTGGAGGCATGAACGCTGACCTTAACTGAGGCAAGTGAGGCCTGCAGTTTCTTGGACGTTGTTGTGGGGTCTTTTGTGACCTCTTGGATGAGTCGTCGCTGCGCTCTTGGGGTAATTTTGGGTGGCCGGCCACTCCTGGGAAGGTTCACCACTGTTCCATGTCTTCGCCATTTGTGGATAATGGCTCTCACTGTGGTTCGCTGGATTCCCAAAGCTTTGGAAATGGCTTTATAACCCTTTCCAGACTGATAGATCTCAATTACTTTCTTTCTCAATTGTTCCTGAATTTCTTTGGGTCTCGGCATGATGTGTAGCTTTTAAGGATCTTCTGGTGGACCTTACTGTGTCAAGCAGCTCCTATTTAAGTGATGCCTTGATTGTGAACAGGTGTGGCAATAATCAGGCCTGGGTGTGGCTAGAGAAATTGAACTCAGGTGTGGACAACCACAGTTATAGTATGTTTTAACAAGGGGGGCAATCACTTTTTCACACAGGGCCATGATGGTTTGGATTTTTTTTCACCTTTAATAATAAACACCTTCATTTACAAATTGCATTTTGTGTTTACTTGTGTTGTCCTTGACTATTGTTTAAATTGGTTTGATGTTCCGAAACACTTAAGTGTGACAGACATGCAAAGGAACAGGAAATGAGGAAGGGGGCAAACACTTTTTCACACCACTGTATATACACAGTATATACTGTGCCTTGAAAAACTATTCATAGCCTTTGAAATTTTCCACATTTTGTCATGTTACAGCCAAAAACTTAAATGTATTTTATTGGGATTTTATGTGATAGACCAACACAAAGTGGCACATAATTGTGAAGTGGAAGGACAATGATAAATGGTTTTCCCAATTTTTTTTTACAAATAAATATGTGAAAAGTGTGGGGTGCATTTGTATTCAGCCCCTCTAAGCCAATACTTTGTAGAACCCCCTTTTACTACAATCACAACTGCAATTCTTTTTGGGGATGTCTCTACCAGCTTTGCACATCTAGAGAGTGACATTTTTTTCCCATTCTTCTTTGCAAAATATCTCAAGCTCTGTCAGATTAAATGGAGAGCGCGTGAACATCAATTTTCAAGTTTTGCCACAGATTCTCAATTGTATTTAGGTCTGGACTTTCACTGGGCCATTCTAATGCCCCGTACACACGGTTGGAAATTCCGATGGGAAATGTCCTATCGGACCATGTTGTCGGAAAATCCGACCATGTGTGGGCTCCATCGGACTTTTTCCGTCGGAAAATTTGAGATCATGCTCTCAAATTTTCCGACAACAAAATCCGATCGGACTTTTTCCGATCGTGTGTAGAGAATTCCGACGGACAAAGTGCCACGCATGCTCAGATCAAATTACGAGACCAAAGCTATTGGCTATTAGGCTCTACGTAGTTACGTAGCACGCAACGAACGTCACCACATTCAGAATGATCGGATTTTCCGACAACTTTGTCCGACTGTGTGTATGCAACTGCAGTGTCGTAAAAATTCTGTCGGAAAAAATCCGGATTTTGTGGTTGTAATTTCCGACCGTGTGTACGGGGCATAACACATGAATATGCTTTGATCTAAACCAATCCATTGTAGCTCTGGCTGTATGTTTAGGGTCGTTGTCCTGCTGGAAGGTGAACCTCCACCCTAGTCTCAAGTCTTTTGCAGACTCTAATGCCGCGTACAGATGATCGGATTTTGGCTCAAACTTGTCTTGCATACACACGGTCACACAAATGTTGTCGGAAATTCTGAACGTCAAGAAGGCGGTGATGTACAACACATACGACGAGCCAAGAAAAATGAAGTTCAATAGCCAGTGTGGCTCTTTTGCTTGATTCCGAGCATTTTGTGCGTCGGAATTGTGTACACACAAACGGAATTTTCGACAAGTTTTGTTGTCGGAAAATTTGAGAACCAGCTCTCAAACATTTGTTGATGGAAATTCCGACAGCAAATGTCCGATGGAGCATAAACACGGTCGGATTTTCCGACAACAATCTCACATCGAACATTTGTTGTCGGAATGTCTGATCGTCTGTACGCGGCATAACAGGTTTTCCTGTAGGATTGCCCTGTACTTGACTCCATCCATCTTCTCATTATCTCTGGCCAGTTTCCCTGTCTCTGCTCAAGAAAAGCATCTCCACAACATGATGCTGCCATGTCATGTTTCATGGTGGAGATGGTGTGTTCAGGGTGATGTGCAGTGTTAGTTTTCCGCCACACATAGCGTTTTGCTTTTAGGCCAAAAAGTTCAATTTTGGTCTCATCTGACCAGAGCACTTTCCTCCACATGTTTGCCATGTCCCCCACATGGCTTCTCGCAAACTGCAAACAGGACTTCTTATGGCTTTCTATCAACAATGGCTTTCTTCTTGCCACTGTTCCATAAAGGTCAGATTTGTGGAGAGCACGACTAATAGTTGTCCTGTGGACAGATTCTCCCACCGTGCTGGTGTGCCGTGGATCCGTGCCGTGGATCACTGCAGCTCGTCCAGAGTTACCATGGGTCTCTTGGCTGCTTCTCTGATGAATGTTCTCCTTGCCCAGCCTGTCAGTTTAGGTGGACGGCCATGTCTTGGTAGGTTTGCAGTTGTATCATACTCTTTCCATGTTCGGATGATGGATTGAACAGTGCTCCGTAACATGTTCTAAGCTTTGGATTTTTTTATAACCTAACCCTGCTTTAACCGCTTCCCGACCGGCGAACGACGATATACGTCAACAGAATGGCACGGACAGGCATAAGGGCGTATATATACGTCCCCTTTAAGATGCCGCCATGCCATCAGGCGCGCTCCCGCCGGTCGGGACCCCCGTGAGGCCGGTCGCGGGTCCTGCAGACTCGATCGCCGCAGGGGACACCCGCGATCGTCTCACGGGAAGGCTGAACAGGGAGATGCGGAAATAAACAGCATCTCCCCGTTCTGCCTTGCAACTAGTGACGCCGATCTCTGCTCCCTGTGATTGGAGCAGAGATCAGCATTCACTAGCTGACAGCCACGCCCCCCCACAGTAAGAAACACACCTCTAGGCACACTTAACCCCTACACTGCCCCCTAGTGGTTAACCCCTTCACTGCCAGTGTCATTTATACAGGAATCAATGCATTTAAATAGCATTGATTGCTGTATAAATGACAATGGTCCCAAAAATGTGTCAAAAAAGTCCGATGTGTCCGCCATAATGTCGCAGTCACAATAAAAATCGCTGATCGCCGCCATTACTAGTAAAAAAAAATTATTAATAAAAATGCTATAAAACTATCCCCTATCTTGTAAATGCTATAACTTCTGCGCAAACCAATCAATAATAGCTTATTGCGATTTTTTTTTACCAAAAATATGTAGAAGAATACGTATGTTGTTTTATATATTTTGGGGGGATATTTATTATAGCAAAAAAATTAAAAAGAATGTGTTTTTTTCAAAAATGTTGCACTTTTTGGTTTATAGCGCAAAAAATAAAAACCGCAGGGGCGATCAAATACCACCAAAAGATAGCACTATTTGTGGGAAAAAAAGGAGGCCAATTTTGTTTGGGAGCCACGTCACACGACCGCGCAATTGTCAGTTAAAGCGACGCAGTGCCGAATCGCAAAAAGGGGCCTGGTCCTTTGGCTGCAAATTGGTCCGGTCTGAAAGTGGTTAAACTTCTCCACAACTTTATCCATGTCCTGCCTGGTGTGTTCCTTGGCCTTCATGATGCTGTTTGTTCACTAAGGTTCCCTAACAAAGCACTGAGGGCTTCACAGAACCACTGTATTTATACTGGGATTAAATTACACACAGGTGGACTCTATTTACTAATTTAGGTGACTTCTGAAGGCAATTTGTTCCACTAGATTTTAGTTAGGGGTATCAGAGTAAAGGGGGGCTGAATACAAATGCACGCCACACTTTTCACATGTTTATTTGTAAAAAATGTATAAAACCATTTATCATTTTCCTTCCACTTCACAATTATGTGCCACTTTGTGTTGGTCTATCTTATAAAATCCCAATAAAATACATTTATGTTTTTTGGTTGTAACATGACAAAATGTGGAAAATTCCAAGGGGTACAAATACTTTTTCAAGGCACTGTATATATACATTATATATATTTATATTTACATAATTATTTGCAGAAAATTTACAGAACAAGGAACAAAGGCTATTCTCTATTCTTAGTCGTATCAGGACATTTCCCCATGAAAACACAGAAAGGTTTCCTGTACGCTGGAGATGCATATTGCAACTGAAAATGTAATTCATAAGCAGCCTATTACAAAACAATAGCCATAAAACATGGTTTGTTTGTGAGATTAAAACACTTTACGAGACTCATGGTTAATATGCATTGAATAAGCAATGTCAAGACCCCGGTGTTTTCTCTCACTGTAGCGGCACGGCCCCCGCTGCTTTCCCAGCCATAAAAAAAAAAAGAAGAGTAAAGGGGACAATAGCATTTTTGCAAAACATTTACATATTGGCATCTACTGGAATACATAATTATGGACTCTTTTTAAATATTAGATAGATGAACTATCACAGATTCGGCATTAACATTGTAACTTTAAAGAAGATCTTTGGTGTAAATATTTATTTTGATTTAAAAACGACTTCCTGCCAGCTTATTTATTACAGGTATTTATACAATTCATGCAGCACTTTATATATATATATATATATATATATATATATATATATATATATATACAGTATCTTACAAAAGTGAGTACACCCCTCACAATTTTGTAAATATTTTTATTATATCTTTTCATGTGACAACACTGAAGAAATGACACTTTGCTACAATGTAAAGTAGTGAGTGTACAGCTTGTATAACAGTGTGAATTTGCTGTCCCCTCAAAATAACTCAACACACAGCCATTAAAGTGGAGGGCCACCCTGAAAAAAAAAACTTCATAAAAATGTTAATAAAAATTTAAAATTAAAAAAAACTAAAACAAAATTTTTTTACTTACCAGAAATGGCTGTTGCTAGTCAGATCGCCTAATCTGCCTCTTCTTGTTCCGCGGAGCTGTTCTGTCTTCTGCTCCTAGCACCCTCTTCTAGTGAATGGGGCGTGGTGTGTTATGGGAACTGTGTGTCCCACAACACATCGCGTTCCCCATTCACAAAGCGCTGCGCGACTCGCGCATGCGCAGTAGGAAATGGGCAGTGAAACCAGCAAGGCTACGCTGCCTGTTTCCCTTAGGTGGAATGGCGGCGCCGGGAACCGAGACCCGAGGGACGATCGGTCTCGGGCGGCCGACATCGCAGGCCCCCAGGACAGGTAAGACTGCTTATTAAAAGTCAGCAGCTACAGTGTTTGTAGCTGCTGACTTTTAATTTTTTTTTCCTGGCCGGCCCTCCCCTGTCTAAACCACTGGCAACAAAAGTGAGTACACCCCTAAGGCCCCTTTCACACTGAAGCGTTTTTCAGGCGCTACAGCAATAAAAATAGTGCCTGTATAGCGCCTGAAAAAAGCGGGTCCTTTCAATGGAGCGGTGCGCTAGCAGGACGGTAAAAAAAGTCCTGCTAGCAGCATCTTTGGAGCGGTGAAGGAGCGGTGTATTCACCGCTCCTATACCGCTCCTACCCATTGAAGCGGGGGTTTTAACCCGTTTTAACCCCCGCTAGTGGCCAAATACCGCTGCTAAAACAATGATAAAGCAGTGCTAAATATAGCGCTGCTTTACCGCCGGCGCCGGCACCGCCCCAGTGTGAAAGGGACGTAAGTGGAAATTGGGCCCAATTGGCCATTTTTCCTCCCCGGATGTGACTCCTTAGTATTACAAGGTCTCAGGTGTAAATGTGGAGCAGGTGTGTTAAATTTGGTGTTATCGCTCTCACTCACTCATACTGGTCACTGGAAGTTCAACATGGCACCTCATGGCAAAGAACTCTCTGAAAATCTGAAAAAATCTGAATTGTTGCTCTACATAACAATGGCCTAGGCTATAAGAAGATTGCCAAGACCCTGAAACTGAGCTGCAGAAAGGTGGCCAAGACCATACAGAGGTTTAACTGGACAAGTTCTACTTAGAACAGGCCTTACCATGGTCGACCAAAGAAGTTGAGTGCACGTGCTCAGCGTCATATCCAGAGGAAATAGACATATGAGTGCTGCCCGCATTGCTGCAGAGGTTGAAGGGGTGGGGGGTCAGCCTGTCAGTGTTCAGACCATACGCCGCACACTGCATCAAATTGGTCTGCATGGCTGTCATCCCAGAAGGAAGCCTCTTTTAGGCCTGATTCACACCTATGCATTTTTAGTGCTTTTTGCATTTTGCAGATTTGCACTACAGAATGTGTTCCATAGGAAACCATGTTAAATGGACTGTAGTGCAAATCTGCAAAAAGCAAAAAGCACTAAAAATGCATAAGGTGTGAATCAGGCCTTAAAGATGATGCATAAGAAATCCTGCAAACAGTTTGCTGAAGACAAGAAGACTAAGGACATGGATTACTGAACCATGTCCTGTGGTCTGATGAGACCAAGATAAACTTATTTGGTTCAGATGGTGTCAAGCATGTGTGGCGGCAACCAGGTGAGGAGTACAAAGACAAGTGTGTCTTGCCTATAATCAAGCATGGTGGTGGGAGTGTCATGGTCTGGGGCTGTATGAGTGCTGCCGGCACTGGGGAGCTACAGATCATTGAGGGAACCATGAATGCCAACATGTACTGCGACATACTGAGGCAGAGCATGATCCCCTCCCTTCAGAGACTGGGCCACAGGGCAGTATTCCAACATGAAAACGACCCCAAACACACCTCCAAGACGACCACTGCCTTCCTAAAGAAGCTGAGGGTAAAGGTGATGGACTGGTCAAGCATGTCTCCAGACCTAAACCCTACTGTACATCTGTGGGGCATCCTCAAACAGAAGGTTGAGGAGCGCAAGGTCTCTAACATCCACCAGCTCCGTGATGTCATCATGGAGGAGTGGAAGAGGACTCCAGTAGCAACCTGTGAAGCTCTGGTGAACTCCATGCCCAAGAGGGTTAAGGCAGTGCTGGAAAATAATGGTGGCCACACAAAATATTGACACTTTGGACCCAATTCGGACATTTTCACTTAGGGGTGTACTCACTTTTGTTGCCAGCGGTTTAGACATTAATGGCTGTGTGTTAAGTTATTTTGACGGGACAGCAAATTTACACTGTTATACAAGCTGTACACTCACTACTTTACATTGTAGCAAAGTTAAATTTCTTCAGTGTCACATGAAAAGATATAATAAGATATTTTCAAAGATTTGAGGGGTATAATCACTTTTGTGAGATACTGTATATATTGTACATTCACATCAGTCTCTGCCTTGTAGGAACTTGCAATCTAAGGTCCCTTAATTCATATTCATATATTTACAACGTTCAGTTTAGACAGGAGCCAATTAACCCACCAGCCTGTGTTTGGAGTGTAATGCTGCGTACACACGTCCGGAATTTCCGATGGAAACAGTCCGATGGGAGCTTTTCATCGGATTTTCCGACTGTGTGTATGCCTGGACTTTAGATTGAGAGCCTGTTCTTAATTTTTCCGACGGAAAACCTTTCTATCGGATTTTCCTATTGTGTGTATGCAATTCCGACACGCAGAATTCCGACGCATGCTCGGAAACAATTTGACGCATGCTCGGAAGCATTAAACTTCCCTTTTATAGTGCCGTTGAACGTGTTGTATGTCGCGGTGTTATTGATGGTCGGAATTTGGTGTGACCATGTGTAGGCAAGACAGTTTGAGCGAAATTCCGTCGGAATTCCGACGGGAAAACCATCAGAGATTTTTCCGACGAGAATTCCAATCATGTGTACGAGGCATGAGAGGAAACCCATACAGGTACAGCGAGAACAGACAAACTCCAGGTAGGTTGTGCTTCAATCCGAAATTCCGTGATCTGCTAGGTGGAAGTGCCAACCACTTAGCCACTGTGCTACCCACTTGCCATGTGTAAAATAAAAATATGCTCATGCCAAGTTAATTTGCCTAAATTTGAGGTTGCCTAGATCACATGGTCTCTGGTCACCAGGGGCATTGTGAGTATTTCTACTCATTAGAAACTGCAGGAAGTTATTTTTCATAGTTCATATTTTCCAGTTGTAAAGGTATGAACCGTAAGGGCTCGTTCACACTTGCTTTGGTCTCTAAAGAGTGATTCGCATTGGAGGACAGGCGGATGAATGAAAGGTCTTCCTCCTCCATTCACAGAATGCTTTTCATTGATGGAAGCTTTAGTACAGTTTCTATGAATGGAGGAAGGAGACAGAAAGGATAGGCATAGTCAGCACTCTTGATGAGCACATATGACAGGTCATTCGGCCCCAATAAACCTCGGCAGCCCAAGAAGATTACGTCTGCGGGGTATTGGAAGGGGAGAGGACAGAGGATTTCAGCTATGACAGGCAGCTCCAGCACAAGGGACACTTCAGATTAAAGTGGAAGTCCATCCTAAAACGAAATCTCGGCATCTATAGACATCCACGATCTTACACTAACCTATCTAGCCCTGTAAAGAAGAAATCGGTATACATACTTTTTTTTTAAGCTGATCTGACCCAACCCCGCGCTGAGCTGTCAGCTGTGTAGGCGGGTGCAGAGGACACATCCGACAATGAAGCCCCATAGTAAGTCTATTGGTGACGTCACTCCCCATTCATTTCACAGCCGTTGTTGGCTGTGTCCTCTGCAGAGCTTCCGCCGCTGGAGATCGGGTTGGACCGGCTTCAAAAAAAGTATGTTTACTGATTTCTTCTTTACGGGGCTAGATAGGTTAGTGTTAGATCGTGGATGTCTATAGATGCAGGGATTTTAGTCTTGGCGAGGCCCCATGTAGCAGAAAACAAACACTCCTGTGCACAAGTGAGTACCAGATGGACTAGATCTCGTGATGGATAATGTCTCTGGCCTTGCTGCCCTCAAGCATAGGGGTATCTCATACCTCCCAACTTTTTGAGATGGGAATAAGGGACACCTCCCTTGAGATCCTGTGCCAGCAGATGGCAGCACTTACTGAGGCTGTCCAAAAGCTGCAGGTGGGGTACACCCAAATAGACAGCCGCCTGCAACAACTGACAGGGCCGTCTCTCTCCTCAGCGGGTAACCTTGCCGCACCTAGTGGGCTACCCTCATCTGCAGCACCTACGAACCCCACAGTAGTCATGGCCACTCCGGAACCCAGGGTCCCTATACCGGAACGGTTCACCGGTGATCGCAAAAAATTCAGAGCATTCAAGAACGCCTGCTCTCTGTACCTAGCCCTTCAACCCAGAACCTTCTCTTCCGAAGTAGTGAAAGTGGGGTTCATTATTTCTCTGCTGGCTGAAGAACCCCAGGCCTGGGCCCATAGCCTAATGGAGCAAAGGAGCCCTATACTGAACGCTGTGGACACCTTCTTTGAAAGCATGGGCCAGCTCTACGATGACCCTCAAAAGGGGGCCACGGCTGAGACCACCCTACATAACCTTTCTCAAGGCCGGAGGCCGGTTGAGGACTATACAGCGGAATTCCGAAAATGGTCAGCCGACACCGGCTGGAACGAGCCAGCCCTCAAGTACCAATTCCGCCAAGGGCTATCCGACACCCTTAAGGACGAGCTTGCCCGGATTGACGTCCCGGACACCTTCGAGGACCTTATACAAGCCGTCATCAAGATTGACCGGCGCTTACGGGAACGGCGCGCTGAACGCTTTCAGACCTCTCGCCCCAGTTGGATGCCACCCAAACCCGGTCCTGGTCCTGCCCAACCCGCTTTTCGCGCTCCACCTGGGAACACCTCCGGAGTCGAGCCCATGCAGCTCGGTCTTGTCCGCGCTCCTCTGACCCCAGAAGAGCGCTTACGTAGGCGACAAGGCAACTTGTGCCTTTATTGCGGAAGCTCTGGTCACTTCCTCCGGTCCTGCCCCATTAGGCCCAGTAAGTTCTCACATATCCCTAATTTCAGCCTCCAAGTCTCCGGGTTCTCCCAAACTTACATTGTCCTTTTTATCTCCCTACAGTTGACGGAAAGGGCGGTCCGCCTCCCGGCCATAATTGATTCTGGGGCCTGCAGCTGCTTCTTGGATTCTGCCCTTGCCACCAGGCTTCAGCTTCCCCTTGTCCCCAAGAAGCAATGCCTACAGGTTCACCTAGCCGATGGTTCCCTGCCCCGTTCCGGCTTAATCACTCACGAATCTGGCCTCATCTCGGTTACCACCGATTCGGGTCATCAAGAGCTCATTTGTCTGGATGTTATTCCTTCTCCCATGTTCCCCATTATCTTGGGGCTCCCCTGGCTACAAACGCATGAACCCCTCATTAACTGGCGGACGAAGGAGGTCTCCTTCCCCTCTCACTACTGCACCCAGAATTGCCTTGCTCTTCGCCCTGCTACGTGTTCAGCCCTAGTACCAGTGCCCGAGCACCTGGAACACGTCCCACCAGTCTACCTCGAGTTCAAGGACGTCTTTGACAAACAGCAGGCCGACTGTCTACCACCTCACCGGCCCTACGATTGCCCCATAGACCTCTTACCCGGGGCCGCGGTTCCCTTTGGCCGTATCTTTCCCCTATCTGAAACCGAGTTAAAAACTCTTAAGGCCTACATCGACGAAAACTTGGCTAAGGGGTTCATCCGTCCCTCCTCTTCACCGGCTGGTGCGGGCATTTTCTTTGTCGAAAAAAAGGATGGCTCACTGAGGCCCTGTGTCGATTACCGGGAGATTAACAAGATCACCATTAAAAACCGGTACCCGCTTCCTCTCATTCCTGAGTTGTTCCAACGCTTCCGGTCAGCACGGGTCTTCTCCAAACTTGACCTCCGTGGGGCTTACAACCTTATAAGGATCAGAGCGGGTGACGAGTGGAAGACCGCTTTCAGATCGAGATTCGGGCACTACGAGTATCTAGTTATGCCGTTTGGACTTTGCAATGCCCCAGCCACGTTTCAGCATCTAGTCAATGATATATTCCGTAGGTACCTAGATGACTTCTTAGTGGTCTATCTTGATGACATTCTCATCTTCTCCGCCACTCCCGAGCTCCACCAGACACACGTCAGACTGGTCCTCACCATCCTTAGGCAACACAAGCTCTACCTCAAAGCAGAAAAGTGCGAGTTTGAGAAGACCACCGTACAATTCTTGGGATTTATCATTTCCACCCACGGAGTCGCAATGGACCCACAAAAGGTTCAAGCCATTCAGGACTGGCCGGCCCCCAAGGACAAGAAGGGAGTCCAGAGGTTCATTGGGTTTGCCAACTTTTACAGACGCTTCATTGTTGGTTTCTCCTCCATAGTAGCTCCAATCACTCAGTTAACCCACCAACATAAACAGTTCCATTGGTCCCCTGAGGCCCAGGCGGCCTTTACCCAGTTAAAGACCCTGTTCTCATCTGCCCCAATCCTACGGCATCCGGACCCTGGACTACCCTTCGTGCTGGAGGTAGATGCCTCTGAGACAGCTCTCGGGGCTATCCTCTCTCAGCGGCAGGGCGCCAAGGCCCTCCTTCATCCAGTCGCCTTTGCTTCTCGGAAATTGAGCCCTCCAGAGAGGAACTATGATGTGGGAGACAGGGAGCTGTTGGCTATTAAATTTGCCCTTGAAGAATGGCGGTACCTCTTGGAAGGGACATCTCACCCTGTCATGGTCTGGACCGACCATAGGAACCTGGAATATTTGAGAACAGCCAAACGCCTTCGGCCCAGGCAGGCCAGGTGGGCCCTCTTCTTCTCAAGGTTTAACTTCCTTATTGCATACCGGCCGGGTTCCAAGAATGGGAAGGCAGATGCGCTCTCCCGCATGTTTTTGGACACCCCACGGGAAACGGAACCTAGCACCATTTTATCCCCCCAGAACTTTTGCCTAATCACAGAAGTGGATCTCGTAACTGCCATCAAGTCAGCTACCAGGCGCCGTCCGGTGCCCACCGACCTCTCCCTGGTTGAACACAACGACCTATTTTGGTCCAAGGAGAAAATTTTTGTCCCTCAAGAGACAAGGGCATTGGTTCTCAAAACCTTCCACGACCACAAACTGGCAGGCCACTTCGGGTCCACGAAGACTACTGAACTCGTCTCCCGTTCGTTCTGGTGGCCAGGTTGGAGACGGGATTGCAAGGACTATGTAGCTTCCTGTATTACGTGCCAGCGCAGTAAGGGCCCAAAGGCCAAGTCTTGGGGGCTATTAAGACCACTACCTGTCCCTGAACGTCCATGGGCAGAAATCTCCATGGATTTCATTGTAGAGTTACCCCCTTCAAAGGAATTCACTACCATCTTTGTTGTCATCGACCGGCTCTCTAAGATGGCCCACTTCATACCTTTGGTGGGTACTCCTTCCGCTTCCACCACGGCCGATGTGTTTTTTAAGGAGATTGTAAGGCTGCACGGGGTACCTAAAAACATCACCTCAGACAGAGGCACGCAGTTCACGTCAAAGTTCTGGAAGGAATTGTGCAAATCCTTGGAAATTAAAGTTTGCCTCTCTTCCGCGTATCACCCCCAAAGCAACGGGCAGACAGAAAGGACCAACCAGACCTTAGAACAATACCTCCGATGCTTCTGCTCTGACTCTCAAAGCGACTGGTCAACCTTGCTGCCTTACGCCGAGTTTGCGTACAATAACTCCATCCACTCCGCCACCCAACAGACACCTTTCTGGGCAAACTTCGGCTTCCATCCCTCATTTCTCCCTGCATCACCCCCGGAAACTTCAGTCCCGGCAGCCCAGGACCGGGTGAATTCTCTACAAAACAACTTTAAAAAACTTCAGGAACTAATGCAAAAGGCCCAGGAGGGGTACAGTAAATATTACAACAAGGGGAGAAAGTCGAATCCGGTTTTCAAGGTCGGCGAGAAGGTTTGGCTGTCTTCTTCCAATTTGAAGTTACCTGTTCCTTCCCACAAATTGGGGCCGAAGTTCATCGGTCCATTCAAGATAAAAAGGGTCGTGAACCCTGTGGCCTTTGAACTCGAGCTTCCCCAGAGCTATAGGATCCATCCGGTCTTCCACGTCTCCCTACTGAAACCCGTTACTCCCAGTCCCTTCCCTGGCAGGGAAGTACCACCGCCACCACCTATCCTAGTTGAGGGCGAAAGGGAATTTGAGGTGGAGGAAATCTTGAACTGCAGGAAAATAGGCAGACAACTACAGTACTTAATTCGGTGGAAGGGTTACCCCCCTGAGGACAATTCGTGGGAACCTTCTAGGAATCTGCACGCCCCGCGCTTAATTCGGGCCTTTCACCAAGCTCACCCAGAACTGATGGCCAGCTTGGGTGTCCAGAGGCCACCCCTCGGGGGGGGGCACTATCAGGAGAGCGGCGCCGGACGGACGGCCCGCTCTCTAGTGCGCATGCGCGGGGGCTCGGCGCTCCGGCGCATGCGCACTCGCGGCTCGGCGGTCCGGCGCCGGCGCATGCGCACTAGCGCCCACCTGGCGGCGGTGACGCGCAATTAGCGTCACTCGGGCGCCTATTTAAAGCGCCCTGACGCACAGGCACCTTGCTGGTCTGTCTCTCCAGCTAAGTGCCTGTGCGTCCTGTGTTCTTGAAACTCCCTGACTTGAACTACTGTTGCCAACCCGGATTGCCTGACTTCTCCTTTGATAATCTCCTGTGTTTGACCCCCTGGCTTGCCTTACGGACTTCCTCTGCTGATCTCCTGTGTTTGACCCCCTGGCTTGCCTTACGGACTTCCTCTGCTAATCTCCTGTGTTTGACCCCCTGGCTTGCCTTACGGACTTCCTTTGCTAATCTCCTGTGTTTGACCCCCTGGCTTGCCTTACGGACTTCCTTGATCAATCTCCTGTGTTTGACCCCCTGGCTTGCCTTACGGACTTCCTTGATCAATCTCCTGTGTTTGACCCCCTGGCTTGCCTTACGGACTTCCTTTGATAATCTCCTGTGTTTGACCCCCTGGCTTACTCTACGGACTTCCTTTGATAATCTCCTGTACTTGACCCTCTGGCTTGCCTACCGGGACCTCTACCAGGTTCCCCAGTGTCAGCACCCCAGCCGGGCATTGGGTCCTTGCCTCCCTGCTCTGCCATCTGCCGGCCACCCGGGCCAGGTCCCCATCACCTCCAAGGTGCCCCGCCAGTTCCTGCCTACATATCGGAGGTGGCCTGTGCCTCCTGGTGCCGTTGGCTCCCTGTTCCATCTCCAGGGGCTTCCTGCGCCGGGTCGCAAGGGTGAACCGCTCTCGGCATCTCGGCCTCGGTAAGTACAGCTCTGACAGATACCTTCAGCCAAACAGACAAGTTGGCCTCCAAAACACAGTTGTAGCAACTTTATCTCTAAATTCCTCTCCATGTTAACAGGAGGCGTTTACAGGAGTTTAGAGGCAGAGAAAAAAAAAAAACATCACTTGTGCATTCAAGAGAGGAGTGTTTTGGCAGAAAAGAAATACCTGATGTGCCTAAACACAGGTAAAAGCGTGTTAACCCTGATGGGGTTTACTTCCTCTTTTGCTCCCCGCAAGGCCTGCGAATTAAAAGCATAATGGGCTAGTATGCATCAGATACTAGCCCATTATATGACACTTACCTGAGAACGAAGCCTGCACTGTCCTTTGTGCAGGCCGCGTCCATCTTCGCCCCTATTCCTTCCGGGGGCGCGGACTCCAGCTCTGTGACTGGCCGGAGCTGCATGACGTCACTCCCGCGCATGCGCTCGGGAGCCATCTGTCACGGCACACGCTATGGGAAGAATCGGCATGGAGGTCCGTTTCTTTACAGCACATACGCCGATGACAACATCGGAGCACTACAAGTGAAATATCCCCTAAACAGCGCACGTTTAGAAGATATTTCCACTATCTATGGGTAAGCCTTATTCTAAGCTTACCTATAGATAAAAGTAAGACAAAAGGGTTTACAACCACTTTAACGCTAGGTGCTTTTAGTGCTTGAGCGATTTTATATCTCATTCACCAGAATAAATTCATATTATGCCCAAGCGCTTGACGCACCTAAACGCAACTAAAGCCAGCCATAGACGGTTCGAATTCCTGCTGAACCAGCTGTACCAGCTGAACCAGAGATTTGAGCCGTGTATGGGCAGGCTGAATGTACTCAAGCTGATTTATCGAACAATTTGGGTACAACCAACCTGTCTGGTATGATTTTGTATGCGATTATTGCTATGGCTGTTATAGCCACCAGCAATTATCACTGTGTTCTCCTAGGGGGGAACGGCTTCCCCCACTTCCCCACCAGGAGAACACAATGGCTCTATAGGAGGGATTCTCCCATGAACACCGACTGTGTTGACGGGGGGAATCAAGTGATTTTCTTTCCTGCAACCCGTGGTTGCAAGAAAGAAAGTTGCTGCATCTATGACCAGCCTAGGAGTGTTCCTCCTGCCAAGAAAAAAATATTTAGAAGAGGCCCCAGAGTGCATGAAGCCTACTGTTTGTCTTCACAGTATAAAAAGGGTCAGTAATTCTGCAAACTTTGATTGGCTGCCCACATTTGGCTGTTCTTTGAGCACTAGCAAACATCAGACCACTGAATAGACCAGCACTAAGCTCCCTCTTATATGCTCTGAGACCCTCTTCTCCATATGATCAGTGCACACAGAAGATCCTCCTGCACTTGTAACTTTAATTTGGTGCCTGAAAATGTTTTTAAGACATCCAATATTTACCAGTAAGGCAGGGTTTAGGCAAGGATAACTGCGACAGAATGTTTTATTCTCTTGTAATCAATATGGTTGTTTACTTTTATGAATTATTCCTTTTTAATATCCGTTTCATTGTTTGAAATATTCAACAAGGCTTGGAAGCCAAGCATTAATTATGAATTTAGGACGCTTGCATTCTGTGGTCATCTAAAATTAGATATACAAATGCGGGCTGCACTTATAAATCTAATATAATATAATGCCGCGTACACGCGACCGGACTTTCCGGCAGACTAGGTCCGAAGGGATTAGTCCGCCGGACAATCCGATCGTGTGTGGGCTAATCCGATTGTTTTCGGGAAAAAAAAATCAGACGGACCTAGAAATAGAACATGTTTCAAATCAATCCGACTGACCCGATTCCGATGGCTCAATTCGGAAAAAACATTCGTCTGTGTGCTGGCCCGAAGGACCAAATACGACACAAGGGGAGCTATTGGCTACTGGCTATTGGACTTCCTATTTTAGTCCAGTTTACGTCATCACGTAGACTTAAGAACGGTTACAAACAGACTTACGACCGATACACATACACACGGTCGGAAATTCCGACCACAAAATCCGTCGGATTTTTTCTGACGGATTTTGTCCGACACACGGTCGGACAAAGTTGTTGGAAAATCCGATCATTCTGAACGTGGTGACGTTCGTTGCATACAACGGAACTACGTAGAGGCTAGTAGCCAATAGCTTTGGTCTTGTAATTTGATCTGAGCATGCGTGGGACACTTTGTCCGTCGGAATTCACTACACACGATCGGAAAAAGTCCGATCGGACTTTGTTTTTGGAAAATTTGAGAGCAGGATCTCAAATTTTTACCGATGGAAAAAGTCCGATGGTGCCCACACACGGTCGGATTTTCCGACAACATGGTCCGATAGGACATTTTCCGTCGGAAATTCCGACCGTGTGTACGGGGCATAAGTCCGTTCGTGTGTGGGCAAGTCCGTTCATTTGGAAAGTCCGTTGGAACTCCACCGAAAGTCCATTGGGAAGACCATCGGACCTAGTTTGCCGGAAAGTCCTGTCGTGTGTACGCGGCATAATGATACTATACTGGTGAAAAAACTTTGTACTTTGTGTCAGTAATAATTAAACACAATCTTAAAGAGTAACTTTTGTTGAGAAAAAAACATTCCCCTCTGGGTGATCTATGTAGATTACAAGAATTTTAACAAACTTTATTGCAAATTCCTACTTTTTGTTATTCTGAAGAAATCCCTGTATGTTTGTCTGTATCCATGTGGAAAGTGAATCTAATGGGAGTGGTTTCATATGTATCAATCAGCTGCAGCGCTTACAGGGCTCTAATGAGGAAAAATGCCGGGTCTGCATCCCTTTAGATGTGATTTTTTTATTGGGAGTATCTCACCAAAAATTAGATCTTTGTTGCAGGGGATGCCTGAAATCTGACTTGTATCTTAGTGCAGACTTTTGGGAAAATCAGTGAGCCAATCACACAAGCAGGAGATGATGTTTCTGGGGGGGTGTTGTGTACACTGAACACCTCCAGGTAGCCATATTCCATTTTACAGAAAATTACAGAGCAGCAGATTGAAAAGGAAAGGACATTTTTAATAACATTCAATTACAATATGACTTGTGTTGCAATTGTATATAATATATTATTCTTTTTGTTTTGTTTTTTGCTATTTTTTTTCCCCATGAAAGTTGAGTTAACCTTTAAATACTTATATATGTGTTTATACAACAAAAATATGCATTTCAAACTAAAAAACTTGAAAGATTGTCCATGTAATGTGAAAACTTAGTAGTACAAGTTAACAGTATGCATCAGTCTTGATATGAAACAACCAAGAGCCACTAGACATGTGCACTGCCGAAAAATTTGTTTGTTTTCGTTTAATTCTTTTTTTTCTGAGTCATTCGTTATGATCGCAATGCGTAAATCTGAAAATTCGAAAATCTGAAAATTCGAAAATCTGAAAATTCGAAAATCTGAAAATAAGAAAGAAAATCCAAAAATTCGAAAGAATAACTAACTAATAATAACTAACTATTAAATTATAGGTATTGGAATTTCCTTTCAAGTTTGGCTGTTAGTGAACGTAACGGATACAAATTTATTTAGAATTTTTCGAATTTTCGAATTTACAAATTTACGATTTTTCTAATTTTTCACATTTTCTAATATTCAAATTTACAAACATTTGGAAAAAATTGTTAAACAGGTTTTTGAACGAATTTCGACAAATTAGTTAACTTGGAAATATCCGAATTTGTCGAAACTCATTAAAAAAAGAATTTTGAACGAAACCAATTGCACATGTCTAAGAGCCACTGTGCTCCACCACTAACTCTTGTGGACACTTGCTCACCTTGAACCTTTAAATCAAAAAAGGTCTAACACAGCATGTTACCTCATTGTAAGCTGAAAAAAGATATAACCGCTGATACACTGTAGCAAGCACTCCACATGAAAGGTGTCAAAAGAAAAAACAGAAATACATAGTTCTCTCTGTTTAAAATAGAGAAAAACAAATTTATCAAAATTGTTGAACTCACTTGTATTCAAAAGTCATCAAGCTCATCTATTACAGGCTCCTTTCTCATTAAAGCAGTGTTCCACCCAAAAAAAATAAAAATTAAAAGCCAGCAGCTACACATACTGCAGCTGCTGGATTTTAACAATAGGACACTTACCTGTCCTGGAGTCCAGCGATGTCCGCACCGCAGCTGATGTTTCCATCAGCTGTTGGGTGCTGCCGCCACCATTGCGGGTAAGGGTACCCAGCTTGGTAACATTACAGCTTCATGCCAGGAACCCTACTGCACATGCGTGAGGCCCTGCTCCTCTCTCCTACTTGCCCGGTGTCAGGGAGAGGAGGGGGGAGCCCCGCAGTGATGTCACGGGCCACGGCCTGGACTTCCGGAAGTGGGAACAGGTATCCTGTCCCCCCTCCCCCCAAAAGGTGCCAATATTGGCCCCGGAGGGGGAGAGGAGACAAATGAGCGGAAGTTCCACTTTTGGGTGGAACTCCGTTTTAACTTTAACCGTGCAGCCTTTACAGCGTCTCCCACACTGATTAGACATGTGCACAATAGAAACATTTGTTTATTTTCGCTTTGTTTCTGTTCGTTTCCGTTGATTCGTAACGATTCGTAATTTCGTAAGTCGTCAGTGTTCGTATTTGTAACGATTCGTAAATTCGTAAGTCGTCGGTGTTCGTATTCGTAACGATTCGTATTTTCGTAAGAGTTATTTTTTCGTTGATTCGTTTTTCCGTTAGTTTAATTTTCGTTTATTCGAAATTCGGACGCATTCGTATTTTCGTAGATTTAGTTACATTCGTACTTTTGTTAGATTGATTTATTCGTACTTTCGTAACATTGTTTTCGTAGATTCGCAATCGGAGTATAATTAATCATTTTATGTAATGCGTATGCTATTATTATATTGTAAGAGACACGGAAAATTACGAATCAAAAAAAAAGTTACGAATGTACGAATTTTTTCGTTCAATCCATTCGAAGGACGTTAAGCAGCGCCATTGTGAGAGACACAGAAAATTACCAATTCAACAAAAAAATAAGTTACGAATGTACACATTTTTTCGTTCATTTTGATTTTCGTTGTTCCTGTTTTCGTTTTTCGGATTTTCTTCTTTCGTAGATTCGTTGTTTCTAATTTGGTTATTTCGGATTTTCGTTGTTTTTCATATTCGTTCGATTCGAACATTCGTTATTCGTTAAAAATTTTAGCGAATCATTTGTTCATTCGTACGATAACAAATGGAGGAATATAACGAATTTTATAGGAAAATGAAAAAAAACAAAACGAATTGCACATGTCTAACACTGATAGAAGCAAAGTTTATGCAAGGTGAACAGCAACAGAATGTATTATTCTCTTTAAATCAATAAGGCTATTTACTTTTATGAATTATTCCTTTTTATATTGGTTTCAATGTTTGAAATATTCAGCAAGTCTTGGAAGCCAAGCATTAATTATGAATTTGGGACACTCTCAACTTGTGGTCAACTAAAATTAGGTTTCATATTGATTTACTAGATAAAAAAAAAATATTTTGCAATCTAGTAAAAAAAGAATAGACAGCTGGTCACACAAACAGATTTTAAAGGATAGGTTCACCTGTGGAACATGTTCGTATTTAGGGTGTAACATGTAACATGTTCCAGCAGCGCCCCCTTCCCCCCAACACCCCACTTCTCTGTGACAGCGAGCGGGGAACCAAATTTTGAAATTAATGCAGCTGTGCGGGGCTCCACCCACACTGCCATGGCATTCATTCACAGGTATCTGTGAATGAGTAAACTACAAGTGCTGTCTTCCACCAGTACAGTACAAATACTATAGCTGCTGACTTTTAATATAAGGACACTTACCTGTTCAGGGATCCAGCGATGTCGGCACCCCGAGCCCATATGGCAATCGGCTTCAGGTGCAGGTGCCAGCATCTTCACTAAGGGAAACCTGAAGGCTTCACTGTCGGTTTCCTACTGCCCATGGGCGAGTCATGCTGCGATTTCTGAAAGGTCCCAACAAAACTTCTGGGAACTGTGCGTGTCCCAGAAGGCAGCAGGTAGAAGGAGGAGGGTCCGGAAATACTCGGAGATCACTGCAGTGATCTTACCCGGAAGTGGGAGCGGGTACCTGTCAAAACCAGGTACTCACTCCCCCGCCAAAAAAAAGTGCCAAATGTGGCAGTGGAGAAGGGACGGGTGCAAACAAGTGGAGCTTCCCCTTTTGGGTGGAGCTCTGCTTTAAGAAGGAAATATGAGTACATTGGAAGTCACTCATAAATGCCATGAGCAATTGAGACTTTGGAGCCATGATAGCCAACCTAATGCCTATTACCCTTGGTCTGTATATTGTCTATTGCCTGTCTATCTGTCTGGAACCTAGACTCTATTTGGCATTGGTTAATTTGTAGTTGATCTGACTTTCAGCCTGCTGATTCTTTCTTTCTACTGTTTTCTATGCACAGAGGACTTACTTTCATTCTAGCAAGTTCATTAAAACCCATGGTGACAGGGAAGGTTCTATCAAATTCCGTGATAGCAAATAAAACTATAATAAAAATATATATTTTGTTTTTGGTCTAAAGAACTTGGCTCTGCTCACCCATAGCTGGTAATCATTATTACCAATTAGTGCATTATAGACCAAAATTATGATCCATGCAAAATAAGATTAAATAAATAAATAAAAATGTGTAAAAAAATGTGAAAAAAAAACAAATAATATTGACGGCGCTATATAAATCCTGTATAATAATAATAACAAAAATAATAATAATATTGACCACAATATCAAAGTGTGAATAAACATGAAATATAAAACCACTGTGTATTTTCAATAATGTACCAGTTTTTTAACAGTAATTAAAGAGTAAGTTCACCTTTACAGAAAATCTGTAAGGTGAATTTACACTGGATGTGGGACTTCAAATGAGGTGCGTCATTAATAATGATAAAATAAGTATAATATATACATCACGTATAGATGCAGAAAAGAAGACAATTATAATGTTGATGAAAACAGGTATCTTGTAAAATAGCCTCATTGGCAACTTGTAAAAATTGTTTTTATTAAGTCATGATAACAGTATTTCACGTAGTATGACAAATACATAAATGTACAGATGAAACCCTTCCACATAAATGTGGGGATATACAGTATCTCTCAAAAGTGAGTACACCCCTCACATTTTTGTAAATATTTTATTATAGTTTTTCATGTGACAACACTGAAGAAATTACACTTTGCTACAATGTAAAGTAGTGAGTGTACAGCTTGTATAACAGTGTAAATTTGCTGTCCCCTCAAAATAACTCAACACACAGCCATTAATGTCTAAACAACAAAAATGAGTACACCCCTAAGTGATAATGTCCAAATTGGGCCCAATTAGCCATTTTCCCTCCCCGATGTCATGTGACTCGTTAGTGTTATGCCCCGTACACACGGTCGGAAAATCCGACCACAAAATCCATCAGATTTTTTCCGACGGATTTTGTCCGACACTGGTGTTGCATACACACGGTCGGACAAAGTTGTCGGAAAATCCGATCATTCTGAACGTGGTGACGTTTGTTGCCTAAGACGGGACTACGTAGAGGCTATTAGCCAATAGCTTTGGTCTTGTAATGTGATCTGAGCATGCGTGCCACTTTGTCCATCGGAATTCGCTACACACGATCGGAAAAAGTCCGATAGGACTTTGTGGTCGGAAAATTTGAGAGCAGGAGATAAAACTTTGTCCGTCGGAAAATCCGACGGAAAAAGTCCTATGGAGCCTACACACGGTCGGAATTTCCGACAACATTGTCCAATGGGACATTTTCCGTCGGAATATCTGACCGTGTGTATGGGGCATAACAAGGTCTCAGGTGTGAATGGGGAGAAGGTGTGTTAAATTTGGTGTTATCGCTCTCACTCTCTCATACTGGTCACTGGAAGTTCAACATGGCACCTAATGGCAAAGAACTCTCTGAGGATCTGAAAAAAATAATTGTTGTTCTACATAAAGATGGCCTAGGCTATAAGAAGATTGCCAAGACCCTGAAACTGAGCTGCAGCACGGTGGCCAAGACCATACAGCGGATTAACAGGACAGGTTCCACTCAGAACAGGCCTTGACATGGTCGTCCAAAGAAGTTGAGTGCATGTGCTCAGCGTCATATCCAGAGGTTGTCTTTGGGAAATAGATGTATGATTGCTGCCAGCATTTCTGCAGAGGTTTATGGGGTGGGGGGGACAGCCTGTCAGTGCTCAGACCATATGCCGCACACTACATCAAATTGGTCTGCATGGCTGTCATCCCAGAAGGAAGCCTCTTCTAAAGATGATGCACAAGAAAGCCCGCAAACAATTTTCTGAAGACAAGCAGACTAGGGACATGGATTACTGGAACCATATCCTGTGGTCTGATGAGACCAAGATAAACTTATTTGGCTCAGATGGTGTCAAGCATGTGTGGTGGCAACCAGGTGAGGAGTACAAAGACAAGTGTGTCTTGCCTACAGACAAGCATTGTGGTGAGAGTGTCATGGTCTGATGGTCGCATGAGTGCGGCTGGCACTCGGGAGCTGCAGTTCATTGAGGGAACCATTAATATCAACATGTACTGTTACATACTGAAGCAGAGCACGATCCCCTCCCTTCGGAGACTGGGCCGCAGGGCAGTATTCCAACATTATAACAACCCCAAACACACCTCCAAGATGACCACTGCCTTGCTAAAGAAGATGTGTGTTAAAGTGATACTAAACGATAATTTTTTATTTTTCTAAATAACAAACATGTCATACTTACCTCCACTGTGCAGCTCGTTTTGCACAGAGTGGCCCCCGAACATCCATTTCTGGGGTACCATTTCTGGGGTACCATTTCTGGGGTACCTCTGCGGCTCTTGCGGCTCCTCCTCGCACTAGATAACCCACTAGATAAGCACTCTCCCAAGGGGGTTACCTTGCGGGTGTGCTCCAGAGTCCAGCATTCGGCGTCCATAGAGGCCAAATGCAGGACTTGGCCCGCCCCCCTGGCGCCCGCATCATTGAATTTGATTGACAGCAGCGAGAGCCAATGGCTGCGCTGCTATTAATCTATCCAATCAAGTGCCCCTTTAAGGCAATGTTGGAAAATAATGGTGGCCACACAAAATATTGACACTTTGGGCCCAATTTGGACATTTTCACTTAGGGGTGTACTCACATTTTTTGCCAGCGATTTAGACGTTAATGGCTGTGTGTTGAGTTATTTTGAGGGGACAGCAAATTTACACTGTTATACAAGCTGTACACTCACTACTACACTACATTGTAGCAAAATGTAATTTCTTCAGTTTTGTCACATGAAAAGATAGAATAAAATATTTACAAAAATGTGAGGGGTGTACCCACTTTTGTGAGATACTGTAGGTTAGGAAGGCTGACTGCATGAAGGGTCACAATATTTGTTCATATTGAATAAAAATGTATATAAAAACAATTGTCTCAACTATACAGAAAAATTGCATCCTAAATTGCTCGACCCGTTTTGTAGGATACATTCCACTTCCTCGGGAGAAGGCGCAAATAACATATCTACAAAAACCATATAAACCTATGAACATAGGTAAACAAACAACAGCGTCTGACAGAGGGGGGATCGCGGGACTCCAGTACAGCGGGACCGGAGAGGATGGGGGATGGGGAGGGGGTCCAGTGTAAGTTCACCTTACAGATTTTCTTTAAAATAACACAATAATATGTATGAAAAATGGACCTTAGATTATAAAGGTCTGTTTTCGCATGTCCCCTTTAAGACCAGGATCCACTCTGATTGGATGCACTTTCTGCTACTCCTCTTCTCCCCAGGGTCAGCTGCAAGGTGTATGTAAACAGCACATAAAAACATATAAGAGGAAACACCACTAGTATTTTCTGCTTAAAAAACTTAACAAATCACATTTTTCACTGCTTAAAAACACACTCACAAAGTTAGACAAAACTTGCAAAAAAATGCATCAAATTCACTTCCTGAGCAGGGTGAAAGCCCGCTGCTCACTGCTCTACATGGCTCTGGCGGATAGCTATGTTCGGTACACAGGTACAGGTTGCAGCTGCTTAGAACCTAGCACCTCTGCTCTGGACAGGTGTATAAAAGCTCCTCCCTACGCGTTGCATCATGATGACTTCTTCAAACAGATGGTGTATCTCCTCCACTATTCCAGGCATCTTACAGATGACAGAAGTGGGTGGTGGGTGTGCAAGGAAAAAAAAAGAGATAGAAGAAAGGGAGAGAATTTTTTTGGAGGATTAGACATACATAATCTCCTATACAAAAAGCTCTACCTCCCAGCATTTTTTTTTTTAGAGTTGAGTTCCACTTTAAGTGATCTCATCATTATTTTCATGTTTCTTATATTGAAAAGGTAGCTCTTTTGATGCATTTCCTGAAACATTTTAATGCCGAGCTTGCCATAGTCAGCATCAGTCCCTCTGCTATTCCGCAGCTGCTCTTTCTTTAGAAAAACAAATCAGGACTGTTTGAAAAGACACTCCATGCCATCAGGACACTGGTGAGAAATATCACCCAGCCAGCTTTATTTATTTAGTAAGCTTTGGTGACAGGGCAGTTTTATTTTGTGTGATACAGTGCTGCATTGTGCAAAGGCTTTACCCAAACATCACAGAAGAGACAATGCAGCCATGCATTGGGTATACATTGGCATTGGTCCCAGTGCTCTGATGGCTCTGAATTATCTGAGGATAATGCATTGGCATTCATAAGCACTGAGGTCCAACAGTTGTACTGTACTTCCCAACTTTCTCTTACTTTGCCATAATCATTAAGATAAAATCGTTTAAAAAGAAAAAACAGGTGCCACAAAAAAAAAGGCAAACAGTATAGCTTTGGCATTTGCATTGCAGGAAACAAAAAATGAGTCAGGCTGCATCTGGCATTAAAAAATGTATGCAGTACCACACTACTCCACTGATGAATGGTTTCCACAATTATAATACACTTTTAATATGTGATTTATGATTTGTGACTTGTGATTTATGCATGACCAAGCAAAGTAACATAGCCAGCACTTTCAGGTATGGGGTAGTGTGTGATGCGCTCCCCTTTTGCTATAATGCCTGAGTTGCCAATTCCGTACCCAAGTGCTGTCACATGGGGGTGGGTGGGGGGTCTTTTTTCCCATGTCCTGTCTGACCATTTTGACTTGGGATTTACAGAGGGATCTGTTTTTGCTCCAGCCTTTTTGCATTGGCACTATCACAAAAGTAGGCTAGCCTGAGAACTGTATGCTACTAATCAATATGAAAAAGATTGTGACAATGTTTAAGCAAAGTTATATGGGATGTCTGTGTTGCGTTATCCCCCCAGAAACCACTGGATTCCACGGGTTTTACCTGAGGTTAGTGCAGAGGCAGCCAGGCACACAGCAACAGTTCATTCACTTCAGCACTAAATTCAGTCTAAGGGATGTTTTTTTTTTTAAATGCATTGCTGAAACTTGTAACTGGGGAAGACAACGAGGTATGGGATACTCCAAATGTCACGTCCAAGGGAGGGTGTAGTCCAGCAGCTAGACAGGAAGACCCCAAGGCTTAGCAGCCTTTGAAGTACATGCCCCCCTTTCTCCAGAGGAAGAACAGATCAGCTTTGGCCCACAGCTATTTACCTTCCTTTCCAACCACCATCTGGGCACACCTCCTCAGGGATTGGCTGGATCAATGGTAAAAGCCCTGCCTGAGCATTTGAATTCCCCACCTTGAGCTCTGGAAGGTTCTCAACAGAGCCAGAGAAAATCAATCAAATCCTCAGATCGAGAAGCTAGAACAAACCAAGGCAACAGATCACAGGCACACTAAATTTACCTAACATCCTTAGCCCAGGAGGGTGCTACATCTTTATGTCTACTGATGATGGGATGTCTACATGTGTTGTCAATAGCTATATAAGGAAAAGCAACCTCTTTGTCTCTGCCACCTATAGGCCAAGGCCAGGGCCAGACTTATCATTGGGCTTGCCCCGCCAAGATACATAACCGAGTGTACTCGGCTCGGCTCCGCTCAAATTCACGCCCAGTCCCGCCCTATGATGGACCTAACACAGGGACTGGGCGTGACTGTGAGCCGAGCCGAGTACACTCGGCTACACTCGGCTCCACTCGGGACTGCGAGAGGAACCGAGAGCCGCTGAGAGGACCCAAGAGCCGCCGAGAGGACCCAAGAGCGGCCGAGATACACAGGACTCTCGGCGGCACCATTTTTAAACTTCAAGACTGCAATGACAAGGCTGCAAATTACACTGGGGAAGGCTGCAAATGACACTGACAAGGCTGCAGATGGACACTGATAACTTAAGGCTGCATTGATGGGTATTTAAATGTAATTTTTTTCCTTAAACTTCCCTCCTAAAAGTTTTTTTCCTTAAAATTCCCTCCTAAACTTGGGGTGCGTGTTATACGCCGATAAATACGGTAATGTATAGAAGGTAGGGCCCGAAAGTGACTCACACCCAGGGGCCCCCACCACCCTAAGTCTTTCCCTGGCCAAGGCCTATGCTACCTAATGGTAAATTTAGGTCTAATGTCCCGTACACACGGTCGGAAATTCCGACCACAAAATCCGTTGGACTTTTTCAGACGGATTTTGTCCGACACTGGTGTTGCATACACACGGTCGGACAAAGTTGTCGGAAAATCCGATCATCCTGAACGTGGTGACGTTCGTTGTGTACGACGGGACTACGTAGAGGCTAGTAGCCAATAGCTTTGGTCTTGTAATGTGATCTGAGCATGCGTGGCACTTTGTCTGTCGGAATTCGCTACACACGATCAGAAAAAGTCCGATAGGACTTTGTTGTCGGAAAATTTGAGAGCAGGATCTCAAACTTTTTCCGTCGGAAATTCCGACAGAAAAAGTCTGATGGAGCCCACACACGGCCGGAATTTCCGACAACATGGTCCGATAGGACATTTTCCGTCGGAAAATCCGACCGTGTGTACGGGGCATTAGACTAAAATCTCAAAGCTTTAACAACATGGTAAGGAATTTTAATAGCCAAAAAACAATGTTAACTGTTTCAAAAAACAAGAATACCTTTGTGAATTTAGCATCTGCTCCTAAAACGTTTTGGTTGAATTCCATTTAAAAAATATGCCCTTTGTAGAATCAAGACATGTGAATATGCAGAAAATGGTTATGCTATCTACAAATACATACAAATGTTCTTTAACGTAAAGCTTCAGAAGATGGAGTCAGCTATGGCATTTTATTTTTACTAGCACCTGGTTTCCTTCAAAAGAAAGACTCAGAGGCATTGGTTATTATTTTTTTCACTTTATTAAGTTGTAGGAGAACCTTGAAGCTTGGGATATATGTTCATGCTAAGTAAGTCTTTTCAGCCAGGTATCTTCGGAACACTGCATTCATTAAACCTTCTAGTAATATAATCTGATGTTTGGCTCCGGTGATAAACATGGCATCTCTAGTGCCTCTTCATCTTCTACTTTATGATATTAGATTGTAACTCATCCGAAGTTTCCACCGCTACCCTCCATGGTTATGGAGAGCATTGAGGCCACAGGCAAGCTCAATGGAAAAAAGGATCTCATTTCAAATTAAAGGGCAACTATTTTTTAGATATTGTTATCTTTGGCTAAATGAAGCAGCAGTGAATGGAACATATGACTTAAACTAAGTCAAGAGATCTTCCCAGGTAATGAACGTATAAAAACAAGTCTCTAATGATAAGTAATTACGTATTTAGAAGACTATAGCATTCAAATTTAAAGTTTACGCACAGTTGGCCTGGGCCTAGGAGACCCCTTCTATGATCTCCCCAATGCTGCTCTTGCTGTGGTTCACTCCTAGTTTTTGTTACTGGTTATAATGAAATAAAACCACCACCCATGTAAAACCTGAGCTTTATACATTAAAAAGAAAAATTACACGTTATGGAAAAAAATGCAAATATACTTTACCCTACGCCCCAAATTCTAACTGTATCATCTAGGAAAGGGCAATGTAAGAGGCAACTGGAAACCAATTGTTTCACACAGATTGTTCTAATCACAAGTAATTGTTACATATATGTATATATATCTCTGTAGTGGACATTTGTATGTGAGCTATGACCAAACGCTAATGAAGCATGAAACGCATTAGCTGGTGATGCTGTCCCCTTCTATTTGTGTCTTTGGATATGTTTTATGGACTTGCTGAAATAAAGGTGACTGTACTGGACGTGCGGCCAACCAGAATTTTTTGGTCTGATTGGAATCCATGATGGACGAGGCCAGCACCTGGTCTGTGTGTTAGTGGAGGTGGAGATTGTAGACTCACCTAGAGCGGTGTTCACACACATGCAATGTTACAGGCCTTCTACAATATCTTGGTAAAACTGAGGTTGAGGACCCAAAATCTCACAAGAAGATAATCCAGAGCCGTGCAGGAATGTCTTCTTGTGACATTTGGGATCCTCAACTGTCCCAGGATCTTGCCAGAAGGCTCACAACAGCATCATTGCCTAGGCACTGTAGGAGTATAGGATAATTACATTTTCTTTTCTACTCTTAACTTGTAATTTTTTAATGTGTAATGCCACATTTAGCATGGGGTAGGGGTGCTCTAACGAATACGCAGATGCTGAATTTTGATGAAAGGGATATCTGTTATAAGTGTTGTAGCCCCCCAACCCATGCTGATTACAGCCTAATGCATTCCATCCTTTACTGCTAGCAAAAGTCAATGCTCCAGGAAATAAAACCAGATTAGAAGTAATTGCAAGGACTGATATAGAGGTTACAATTTGGGGATTAATAGAGATGGTTCTGATGCCGGGAGAGCTTGAAGGCATGAGTAGAAAAAAAAAAGGAAGAGGCTAAGAAGGGTAGATAGTGTAACACGATTTTATGGAAGCTCAGAGAGAAAGTTACCGACAGATAGGCCTGGTGTGCTAAAAGTTCATACAGTCTTGATAAAGAAATAACACATAATAGTGTATAGAAAAAAAGTTAACAGAAAATAGCAGCCAGCACAACAAAGGATCAATCTGTATGTGGGTGAACAAAATATATGTGGTATAGTGCGGCGCTAAATTGATGAATATGAAAGAAAACTTCGACCTATGCTGATAGCAGAAAGTCCCTTGAGTGCATGAAACATAAAATAAGTGATAATAGATAAACACAATGTAAAATGTATATAGAGTGAACACACAACATTTACACAAAACAAAGGTGCGTGTGCATATTTATATATACTGTATTTATTGGCGTATAACACTCATTTTTTCACCATGAAAATCGGGTGCAAATAGCATGTGCCTGTTATACGCCAATACTTCAATTTTAGATGCCTTGTAGGGGACAGGGAGGGGGGCTGCATTGATGGCAATGGTGAGGCTGCATTGATGTGGACTGATGAGGCTGCATTAATGGCAATGGTGAGGCTGCAGATAGGCACTGACCCTTATATTGCTTCAAAGTTCCTTATTTCAAATTAAAAAAAAATTTCCTGAAACTTCCCTCTTCAAATGAATGTGCGTGTTATACGCCTGTGCGTGTTATACGTCGATAAATACGGTAGTCCATATAAGTGATTCCAATGAATAAAGTGACTTTCCAAAGTGAATAGTTGTAAACCAATTTGACTGTAGATAATCCGCCACCAGTAGAAAAAAAGGTTTACTGGACATGTTGAACCCAAATAGGCATATGCCTAATGAGTCAACCGAGCTTGTAGTGTATCACACCTAGGGGAGACGTATGTCGGCATACACGGCTTCCAATATAGGCATATGAAGTGGAGGTCCGTCACAATGTTAACGCCAATGGGTTGCAACCAAGGGTACAGTGATCAAAGATCAAAAAATATGGGGGTGCCAATAACGTTAAACGCTGAATGTTTAATATACTTGCAATCTGTTAGTAGACACAAGTTAAACTGTTCAAATGTATTCACCGACATCGTTGCAAGACGTACAATGACTAATTGTACACTGTATTTTATATGCCAAACCAATAAAATATTTGAAAGAGAAAGATCAAAAAATATTTCCTCCAAATGATATGTTTATAAAGAGGAGAGAGAAAAGGCGTGATTCCATTTAAACAAAGAACGTTTATTGAATAACTAAGAATGGAAACTCACATTTGAGAACGTTTAAAAAGCATTTGGATAGAATAAAATGACGCAGTGGCATCAGCAGAGCCCGTCCTGATGCGTTTCGTCTAATCAGACATCCTCTGGATGGCAGGCTTTAAAATTTTCCGCGGACAAATGTCTGTTGTTGGATTTTCCGAGCGTGTGTACACAAGTCCGTCGGACAAAAGTCCAAAGTACAAACACGCATGCTCGGAAGCAAGGACGACTAAGAAGCAGTCGGTCTTGTAAACTAGCTTTGGTAATGGAGAATTAACATTCATGATGTGGCAAATTATGAAATCTCGAAATGCAGCGCACAATTCTCTTCTTCTTTAATGGGATAATAACGAAGCTGCTTTGCTGGTGATAATGATGGAGTTATTACAAACTAATTTTCAAAGGCTTTTTTTTTTCTAGTGATATAAATAATAATATTATTATGCTTTTTTATTTTTTTATTTGGGCAAGTTACCACAACACCATTATCCCGTAGTTTTTAAGATCAAAAATACAACTATGTTGGTGTCTCTTGTCAATTTTACATTTTATTTTTTAAAATGTAACTGCCTACTCCGAAACTGTCATTTGAAGTAAAACACATAGCCAAGTATTATTCTACACAATTTTTTTTATTGTGCATTAAAAAAAGAAAACAAATAAAATTAGACATGCTATCAGCCAATAGAACTTAACAAAAAAGTGCATTCTATAAATCCAAAAATATAGAAAATATACCAAATTAAATCATTATTCAACCAAAAAAATAATGTCAAAGCAAAAACTCGAAGGCCAATAATAAATAACACGTTATCTCCTCCGATTCCGCAACATGGCTGGTTGACGAACGGCCGATCAGAAACAAACTGAAAAGCACAAAATGAAAAGCGCAAAATGAAAAGCACGAAATTAAAAACGCAAAAAGAAAAGCCCAGATCAACACTCACCAAACTTCTACTAACACAAAATTAGCAGAAGGAGCCCAAAGGATGGCAGTAAAGAGCTCAAAAAACACATAGTACGTCACTACGTTCGTGATTGTTGGCCAACAATTGTGTGCCGTGTGTATGTTGGGCCAACGCCCTTCGGAAAAAAGTCCACGGTTTTGTTGGCGGAAAATCCGATCGTGTGTACGAGGCTTAATGCCCCATACACACGGTCGGAAATTCCGACCACAAAATCCGTTGGATTTTTTACGATGGATTTTGTCCGACACTGGTGTTGCATACACACGGTCGGACAAAGTTGTCGGAAAATCCGATCATTCTGAACGTGGTGACGTTCGTTGCGTACGACGGAACTACGTAGAGGCTAGTAGCCAATAGCTTTGGTCTTGTAATTTGATCTGAGTCCGATGGTGCCCACACACGGTCGGATTTTCCGACAACATGGTCCGATAGGACATTTTCCGTCGGAAATTCCGACCATGTGTACGAGGCATAAGAGTAAAACAAATCGAAATGCCTAAGCCCAATTTTGCAATTTTGACATGTGTTAGTAAAACCGTACATATCCAGATGGATCATACCTTGTTTTTTCAAGACAAATTGGGCTTTAATTTTTTTTTTTTTTATTATTATCAAAGTAAAACTGTATCAAAATAGTAAACAAAAAAAATTTTTTTAAAACGTAACTGTAAACCTTCCACCAAAGAACAACCCAAAAAGAATTCTCCTGCTCATGACGATCTCAGCGATACCACATATGTGTATGTTAGTTGGTATTTGTACCCGAAGTACAGCCCAAAAACAATAGCGCATTTTGCTTTTTTTTTTTTTAATCCTACCTAAAACACACCGACACTGACTGACACTGATACTAATTAGCAAAAAAAACCTGTCCCAAAAAAAATATTGACCCTGACCTTTGACCCAAACACTAACCCTGGTACTGACCTAGATCAAACCTTGATCTAGGTATTTTTTTTGTATTTCTTTTTTTTTTTTTTTTCCTACACACACTTTTTTTTTTTTTCTATCTCTGCAAGGACAGAGAGTGATGCAATGTATCTCTGTATCTCAATGTATCTCTCTCATCCATTCACAGAGACAGAAAACACGGGGGGTGGGCTTCACAGTGGTTGATAATAGTCAATCACTGGCTATCATAGCGATCAGATAACCCAGAATCAGACGTTTCGGGTCCCTATCATTAGAACGGGGGTCCGATGCTCTCGGTGAGACCCCGGTCTCTGTGCTGGGAGCGTGCTGCAAGGAAGATACGCAAAAAGGTGCCCCCATGGAAAAAAAGCCCCTTTCAGTGGGGCCGCATTTTTGCGTACAGTTGGCATGAAGGGGTTAAGCTTGGATAGAAAAAACTGGAAGCTGATTGGTTTCTATGCACAGCTAAACCAGATTTTGCACTCTCCAGTTTTAGGCCCCTTTCACACGGGGGGTCCGTTCAGGTCCGCCTGTCAGTTTTTTTGGCGGACCTGAACGGACCCTCCATAGAACCCGCTGACATGTCCGCTGCCTTCTGACCCGCTCCGATCCGAAAAAGTGTGACGGAGGAAAAAGCTATTTTTCCATCCATCTGCGGATCGGATCGGGGGAGAGCGGCGCTCTGACAGGTCCGTCCCTGCACAGAGTGCAGAGACAGACCTGTCAGCTTCCTGCACAGCGGGGGATCGACGGATCGATCCCCCGCTGTGCAGAGCGGGCTCCGTACACGGACACGTCCGTGTGAAAGAGCCCTTAGTAAACCAACCCCATTGTCATTCCTTGTGGTGTCATATATAACTTGTTTCTCCTACTTCTGTTCAAACCTAAACAAATTCTATCTTGAAATGACAATTTTATAAGACAAATACATTCTTTCCTCAAGTGGCACTGTGACATTGTTTGTTGTGGTTTTTGTAATTTATTATTATTATTGTTGTTAAAAAGTACCAGGAAAAAAAAAAGAATTAAACCTATATATATATATATTTTTTTTTTAGAAAGACCCCTTTTTCCATTTCAATACAGGACACTTTTACCCCTTTCCTGCCCAGGCCAATTTTACGCTTTCAGTACTGTCACACTTTAAATGACAATTGCACGGTCATGCAACACTGTACCTATAAGACATTTTTTATCACAAAGTCATGGATGAGCGTGTTTGGGGTTTGGGGTGGAGGAACTTGACCGGCCTGCACAGAGTCCTGACCTCAACCCGATAGAACACGTTTGGGATGAATTAGAGCGGAGACTGTGAGCCAGGCCTACTCTTCCAACATCAGTGCCTGACCTTACAAATGTGCTTTTGGAAGAATGGTCAAACATTCCCATAGAGCAGTGATGGCGAACCTTGGCACCCCAGATGTTTTGAAACTACATTTCCCATGATGCTCCTGCACTTTGCAGTGTAGTGGAGCATCATGGGAAATGTAGTTCCAAAACATCTGGGGTGCCAAGGTTTACCATCACTGCCATAGAGACACTCCTAAACCTTGTGGACAACCTTCCCAGAAGAGCTGAAGCTGTTATAGCTGCAAAGGGTGGGCCAACTCAATATTGAACCCTACGGACTAAGACTGGGATGCCATTAAAATGAATGTGGCTGTAAAGGCAGGTGTCCTAATACTTTTGACAATATAGTGCACATTAAGAATAAATAAAACAAAAGGTGCAAATCTTAGAACTCTCAAATGTAAAACTTCAAAAACGTTATTTCCTTTTTTGAAAGCTCCCTTCAAGAGTCTTCTGCCTGAAATGTCAGACTTGTCAGTGCTGCCATCCAAATGTGGTGCAGCATCTGGGCTAATTGAATAATTCGACTCATATATACCCATGGGCCAAAACTCAAATTTTTTGTTACCAGGACAGTTATTTGTACTTAACAATGCCCTGCCATAAAAACAGGATGCCCACATGCTGCTTTTTAGCCCACAAACCTAGAGGGAAGAAGCTCTAATTTTTGGGTTACCATGACCGATACATTGCCTAATAATCTAGAAAATGCTTATTAAGCACTTTCCAGCTCACGTACATTTACTGCGGCAAGTCGGCTCTCCTGCCCAAACCTGTGCAAGGAGGATAGCAGGCGCGCACGCCCGCCGCGCGCTGCTGGAGCGTGCCCGTAGGTCCCGCAGACTCGATGTCCGCCGACGTCCAGCAATCGCTGTATACAGAGGCAGAATGGGGAACTGCCAATGTAAACAAGGTGATTCCCCGTTCTGCATAATGACATGTCAGAGATCTTCTGTTCCCCAGTGATCGGGAACATCTGTCATGTCCCAGTGAGCCCATCCCTCCTACAGTTAAAACACACCCAGGGAACACAGTTAACCCCTTGATTGCCCCCTAGTGTTAACCCCTTTCCTGCCTGTGACATTTATACTGTAATCAGTGCATTTGTATAGCGCTGATCAATGTAATACTGTCTCTGGTCCCCAAAAAGTATAATTTGGGGTCAGATTTGTCCACCGCAATGTCACAGTCCTGATAAAAATTGCAGATCGCCACCATTACCAGTAAAAAAAAAAAGGCCCTAAATCTATCCCGTAGTTTGTAGACGCAATAACTTTTGTGCAATCAATATATGCCTATTTCGTTTTTTTTTAACCAAAAATATGTAGAAGAATATATATCGGCCTAAACTGATGAATACATTTGTACATTTTTTGGACATGTATTATAGCAGAAAGTAAAAAAAATGTTTTTTCCAAAATGTTTGTTGCGCCCCTGTGTGTGCACTTGCACGACATGACAACGCACCTATACTCACATAATATTGCATACCCCCTTTAACCACTAGCTGACCAGTGCACAACGATTTACTGTACGTCGGCACAATGGCACGGCTGGGCAAATGGGCGTACAGGTACTTCCGCTTTAAGATGCGGCATTGTGGGTGCGCGCGCCCGCCGCTTGTTCCGTGACCATGCCCGTGGGTCCAGCGGACTGGATGTTCCGTCAGGGGCCCGCAATCATGTTGCGTCTGCCTAGTGACATGACAGGGATCTACTGCTACCTGTGATCGGGAGCAGTGATCGCTGTCATGTCAGTGGAAGCCCATCCCCCCACAGTTAGAATCACTCCCTAGGACACACTTAACCCCTTGATCGCCCCCTAGTGTTTATCCCCTTACCTGCCAGTGTCATTTACACAGTAATCAGTGCATTTTTATAGCACTGATCTCTGTATAAATGACAATGGTTCCAAAATGGTGTCAAAAGTGTCCGATGTGTCCGCCATAATGTCGCAGTCACGATAAAAATCGCAGATCGCCACCATTACTAATAAAAAAAATTATTAAATAAAAATGACATAAATCTATCCCCTATTTTGTAGACGCTAGAACTTTTGTGCAAACCAATCAATATACGCTTATTGCGTTTTTTTTACCAAAAATATTTAGAAGAATACACATCGGCCTAAGCTGAGAAAGAAATTTGTTTTTTTTTATACATTTTTGGGGGATATTTATTATAGCAAAAAGTAAAAAATATAGCTTTTTTTTCAAAATTGTCAGTCTCTTTTTTGTTTATAGAGCAAAAAATAAAAATCACAGAGGCGATCAAATACCACCAAAAGAAAGCTCTATTTGTGGGTAAAAAAGGACGTTAATTGTGTTTGGGTACAATGTCGCACGACCGCGTAATTGTCAGTTAAAAATACATGGTGCAGTATCGCAAAAAATGGCCCGGTCATTAAGGGGGCAAATACTTCCGGGGGTGAAGTGGTTAATTAATAATAAATTTAACATTCAGCATCCACCCACATCAATGGGGTTGGGCAACCAAACTTTAGGGATGTTTGCTGGACCCGCCATGTACGCAGGTACTTTTGGTTCATCCCTACTACTGAAAAATAACCTGTAATATATTACATTTTTGTTCTTGAGTTTAGATGCACTTACTCAAACAAAAAAAAATAAATAAAATTTGTTTAATCTTAGTAATCGCTAATATTAGACACATGTTGATTTTTTGTTTGTTTCCTGTTTGGTGCCCGGGCTGTTGCTAGCATCATCAGGTCTTGTACTAAAAATCAATCATTCTGGATTCCGATCGCATGATCACTGTGACAATCAATCACCAATTCACTGAAAAGGCTGTTAGTAAACAATGTTTTTGCAGCTGTTGCTGCCCCTCAGATTTCCCTCTCTGCCCTCACATCACCTTCAGCTGTGCCAATAGAAGGAGACACATTGCTGCCGCAGTATTATACTGTAGGCTACATTTCTTGCTGTCAAGTTACTCTCATTGATTTCTTTAACCGCTTGCCGACCAGCCGCCGCAGTTATACTGCGGCAGGTTGGCTCGGCCGCGCAAATCGTCATAGCTGTACGTCGGGCACGTACATGGCGTTCTGTGGGGGAAAAAAATAGCAAATAAAGAAAAAATAATATATGACATATAATTGCGACCTTAATCATTTTGTAATTGGATGTTATTAAAAATTACCTTTACTTTTCAATCTGCAGTCACTGTAATTTTCTGACAATGCATTGCAATATGGCTACCTGAAGTTGTTCTGTACACAGAATGTGTACTGACCACCCCCCAGAAACATTATTTCCTGCTTGTGTGATTGGCTCACCAATTTTCCCAGCAGTCTGCCTAAGATACAAGTAGGATTTCAGGCAACCCCTGCAACAAAAATATTATTTTTGGAGAAATACTTTCAATATGAACACAACTAAAGAGATGCAGGCCCAGCAGATTTCCTCATTAGTGCCCTGCAGCTGCACACCTGACAGTTTATTAAACCATTCCCATTAGACCCACTCGGTACAGAGGCACATAGAGATACAGAGGTATTTCTTAAGAATAACCAAAGGTAGCAATCTGCATCAAAGTTTGTTATAATCCTTGCAATGTACATAGATTACCCAGAGGCGAATGTTTTTTTCTCGACAAAAGTGGAGTTACGCTTTAAAAGTCCATATCACTATTCCTTTTACACGCTATTGTAACTGAATGTTGCAGCAAAGTTCATTTGCAGAAACACCTGAAGATGATTGCGCGCCCATTTTTGTGTCGGAGACCTGAAGAGAAGATCAGCAGTGATGGGGACTGTTGTCCAACCAGCCTGTAACGCAGCTTCCCACTGACAGAAACTGTGGTGTGGCACTGGAAGTCAGAGTCAGCCTATCTCCTATCTACTCTGCACTTTAGTCCCTCATTAGTAGTTTCTAATCTGACATGTTACCAGACATGTAACTAGAGGAAGTGGCTGTCTGATGCCTAACCTGGCCCTAGCCTATGCTGGTTACCAAGCCCTAATCCCAGGCCAGAAGGGACAGGTTTAACTAAAATAACAGGAGCTGCATATAAACTCTATTGCATGAAACAGGTTCACCTACTAATTTACTGGAAGTGAACCAGTTGTCATGTACCTGACTATGAAGCCCAAGATGACGAGAGTGGCCTCTTGCAATTTCCGTCCAAGAACTCCTGCTAGTGGAGACAGGGACTGCTAGGGCAGTGGAAAACTGTAGTAGTGAGCTGTAGCTTGGAGACACAGGAGTCCTTCCAGTGGTGGTATGGAGTCTGGTCACAAGCCATTTTCATTGGCAGCCAGGCAGAAAGGTCCAAGGTAAGGATCAGGTTCAAGGTCAGGAACTGGCAGAATTCAGTAACATCCTGGCAGTGGAGTACCAAATCAGGAAGTGGAGACATAGTCAGAAATCCAAGCCGAGGTCGGTAAAATAAGTGAGCAGCAGACATAACAGGCAGGGGTGATCCAAGAGAGGTGTCAGACGTAGCCAGATCAGGAACATGGTTAGCAGACTTTCTAAAATCAGGAACAAGGGAACCAGAGCTGAAGACAATCCAGCACTGAGGCCAGGCAGACTCCCAGTTTAAATAGGCTGATGGGCGTCAGAATCCGCGGATGCATGTGTACGTGCACGTGTCCGCATGTATGCGCCAACACGCATTTGCATGCACAGTCTAGTCTGTGTTTGTCTTAGGCTTCTATGCTCATTGCAATGCACATGCACATAAGAATGAGCACCTGCTGCATGGGAATGAGCACCTGGTGCAAGAGATCCCTGACACCACTACACAAATACATTCGCACAGACCCAGCTATTTGCCACTGTGCATGTGAGATAATAACAATAGGACAGAGACTTATCTGTCGCTAGAATTCAGATAAGGAAGTTATGGGCAGGTACAGTCAAACAGCCAGAACACAGTAACAATTACCTAATAGTTTCTGCTTCTGGTCTGGATAAAATACAGTATTGCGGTAATGGAGCTCATGTATGTGAACATATAGGGTCAGCCTCTTTTCTCTCTCTCCACTTCCTCATTCTGGGGTTTTAAGCCACCCCCCCCCCCAGAGACAGGAAGTGCTATTACATAATTATACATAACACTGTTATATTACAAGCTAACAGTAGAGGGCAGCAGATTCCTACACATGTATGTTGTTGGGTACTTTAAAAGACAGTTATTGCTTTTCATTTTACATGCTACAGTATAGTATATTAGGATGTGGTAGCCTATGTTATTCAGCCCTATTGTTTCCTTTTTGACAGTGCCTGGTGGAGAAGATACAGTAGGTGTGGATTGACTGGCACTGAGGAGGAGGTTTTTCAGTAGGTACATTGCTGAGAACTGCTGATGGCAACATGGACTAACCTGTTTTAATATTTTTAAGTTTATTATTATATATTATAATATTATATACTGTATAACAATTCTACTTTAAATTCTGTTGTGATTAGTATTGCATTTATGGTGTTATGTTTACGGAACATTGTGAAATGTCTATGATGTCACGGGTTATTCAAATCTGTGAATTTATTGTATATTGTTTGTAGATTTACTCACATATTCTGCTCATTCGTCATTTCATGGAAGTTATCACTTTCCCAGAAGCAGGGGCAAGGAGCAGCCAGTATATGCCAATTAGGACCATAGACCAAAATACTCAATAGCAAGGAGGAAAATGTCTGTGACAGTGAGTGTATAGTGCCCCCTTGATGTAAGTTTATCTAACCCTAGGCACCTGAATGGGCCTACTTCACAAATCTAGGTGATAGAGGTTCCAAGATTTCAGAGCTACCATTTTTGCTCATTGTTCCACAACCTCCAGGCTATATTTGGAAACACTCTCTCTTACACATGAAAGGCTCCTCAGCTTCTGGTGGTTCCAGGCCTAGTCTATAAAGATACCAATAAGCACCAGACCCACAAGAAATTGAGGTCCCAGGGAACACTGTTGACCTGGGAGACCCTTTTTATTGCAGCCATGTTAATGGAATCTCATTAACTAGCCCAACCACCTTTCTTCTGATCAGATCCCATCTCATATTCTCTGTACCTCAGGTATAGGTTCACCCTCTTTGTCTTTTGATGCTGTTTAACTTGCAACTTCTCTCAAAAGTTATTTTTTTCATAGTAAAGTTAATCCACATATTATCTCTAAGCCCCCGTACACACGGTCAGACATTCCGACCACAAAATCCGTCGGATATTTTACAACGGATTTTGTCCGAAACTGCTGTTGCCCACACACGGTCGGACAAAGTTGTCGGAAAATCCAATTGTTCTGAATGCGGCGACGTACCAAACGCAAAACGGGACTACGTAGAGGCCAGTAGCCAATAGCTTTCATCTCCAAATTTCTTCTGAGCATGAGTGGCACTTTGTGAATCGGAATTCTCTACACGATCGGAAAAAGTCTGATTGGATTTTCTTGTCGGAAAATTTAAGGTCCTGCTCTCAAATTTTTTCCGACGGAGATTCCGACGGAAAAAGTCTGCTAGAACCCACACACAATCGGATTTTGTGACAACATAATCCGATCAGACTTTTTCCATCGGAATTTCCGACCGTGTGTACGGGGCATTACTCTTTGGCTGGCCTGGTCCTTTGCCCATGTGAAGGGTAACTTTAAGTCAGTCCTTTGCTACTCTGTTTTGTAACCCTGACTTTCCCCAAAGGGGAAGTTGCATGGTGGGTATTTCACATTATCCCAGGAGGCACCCTCCTTTCCAGCTATGACAATAAAACTGTTCTTCTTTTGGTTCACCCATGACTTTGACTAATGCCACGTACACATGGTCGGAATTCTCATCGGAAAAAGCTCTGATGGTTTTCCCGTCGGAATTTCGCTCAAACTGTCTTGCCTACACACGGTCACACCAAATTCCGACAGTCAATAACACCACGCCTTAAAAAACGTTTGACTGCACTATAAAAGGGAAGTGTAATGCTTCTGAGCATGCGTCAAATTGTTTCCGAGCATGCGTCAGAATTTTGCGTGTCGGAATTGCATACACATGATCGGAAAATCCGATAGAAAGGTTTTCCGTCGGAAAAATTAAGAACAGGTTCTCAATCCAAAGTCCGTCGGAAATTCCGACAGAAAAAGACCGATGGGCATACACACGGTCGGAAAATCCAATGAAAAGCTCCCATCGGACTGTTTCCATCGGAAATTCCGTCCGTGTGTGCGCAGCATTAGGCACCACCCCATGACTCCTTCCAAAGCACATAACTATTTCTTCAAAATGAGAGATGCCAGACCCTGAACCATTCCTTGCAGCTGCAGAAGTAGAAACTATCGAACTGGAGTGGATAAAACTAATGATTTGCCATCTGAATACAGTTTAGAGCAGCGGTAGTAACTTGAGTCATATTATAACTAGGTTGACATTTCTGTTTATCCATTGGATGAATGTGTGCGAGCAAACAAGTCTAACGAATGTACTTTAGAACTATAGCGAAAGATCAAAAGGAACCTGGCAATGAATGATCAGCGAACCAATCATTCACTGCATTAATTAAACGATTTCAAATAGACAGCATGGCCTTAGGCACACCACATGAAAAATAAGCTCTTCAGAAATGATTGGAGACTTTCTGCAAAAGGAACATTCAAAGCGTAAGAAGATGTTTATGGAACGAAAGTTTAAAACGGGAGATGCATAAGTATTACCGTAAATGCACCACAAGCAGCAAATGACACGTTTACTTGTACAGTAATGTTTTCAGAGATTGAGCGAATCTAATTAGCAAATATCCGCGAGAGTCACAGCAATTTGGTATAAAACAGTTCAGTTGATCAGTGTAAAGAAACAAATAGTATTTCTCAAGCCAGATCCAAGAGACATTATTTATGTTATCCACAAAGGCCTATTCAGAGTGTTGCACCTGCTTGTCTGATCCAATCGCTCTGGCTCCAGACCAATCTCATACAGAAAACCCAACAAAGGTGCTGATAGCTCATCGTGATAGCAGTTATATTGTAATTTAGGCAGAAATATGAACGAATGCCAGTGCTTCTGTCATAGCACGCAGGCCAGAAGAGACAGAATCCAGGATAGCATAGTTGCTCAGATTCTTAAAGCGAACCTGACCTGGTTCAAACGGTGTGTAAGGTAGCAACAGCGCTGTAGCGTAATTTAAAAAAAAATGCCTGAAGAAACAATAATGCTGAGGTATGGGCACCTTGGGGTGCCTGCAAATAGCTTGAATTGTCTTATGCCCCGTACACATGGTCGGAAATTCCAACCACAAAATCCGTCGGATTTTTTCTGACTGATTTTGTCCGACACTGGTGTTGCATACACACGGTCGGACAAAGTTGTCAGAACTTGGTGACGTTCGTTGCGTACAATGGAACTACGTAGAGGCTAGTAGCCAATAGCTTTGGTCTCGTAATTTGATCTGAGCATGTGTGGCACTTTGTCCGTCGGAATTCTCTACACACGATCGGAAAAAGTCTGATCGGATTTTGTTGTCGGAAAATTTGAGATTCTGCTCTCAAATTCTTTCCGTCGGAAATTCCGATGGAAAAAGTCCGATGGAGCCCACACACGGGCAGATTTTCCGACAACATGGTCCGATCGGACATTTTCCGTTGGAATTTCCGACCGTGTGTACGGGGGCTTACAGTAAGCCCACATTGGTCACCTCCACTGTTATGTTCCGCCATTGGAGCTGAGAGTCTACTACTGTAAGCTCCATGTCGGATGGTGTCAGAGCTTACACATAGTTGATGATGTCACATCTTCCTATAGAGACAATTGTGGCTCCTCTGACTAGATCACTGCATCATGGTAGGCTGCCATAGTCACATGCCAAAACTGCAAGCACTAGATATTTTCTGATGGCTTTGGGAGAGCACCAAAACAGTTAAGTACAAGGGGTTGGGGTGAGCTTGCAAGAGATTCCATCACTTTTCTCTGAAGGTAATGAATTCAGGGCTAAACAAATAATATCTAATACAAGAGGCATGTGTATCCTTACTACAGGTCAGTTTCTCTAAACCTGTGAAGCCTCTCTAAAATTCTTGGCTCAGGCAATGCACTGTGCCCCTCAACTGGTCTTTAGGATGAGATTAAGTCCCACCCTCTCTTGATGTTATGCACTGTCCCTGCCATTCAAATATAAAAGGACAGAACCTCAGCGGGCAGTTTGGGTTGTGCTATTTGATATTTGAACGCCAGAGGTAATTAGGAAAAGTGGCTGATAGGTCCTTATTAGATAAGACACCTCATCCCAAAGGTAATTGGAGTAGGCGAGTAAAAGGCATGGGGATTGGTGATTATTACGGTGCCAAAACAACTCAATCAAGATTAGTATTGAAATGACAATTTTTATTACAATATATATCAACCAAACAAAAATTCATAGAAAACAACACTCAAGAAGGGAGCACATAAAATTTACTAATGGCCAGGATGGTATAGGCGTTTTATAGTGACTGGTCCAATCTTCCCTACATGTTTTGCCAAGACATTGGCTTCTTCAGGGGAATAGGAGGTAACCAATATAATAAATGTTGCTCTAGAAAACAAATACAACAGTAAATACATATAAGTATAAAAAATGCGAAATTAACTAAACATGGTGTGCGATTCCAGAAGGTGGGAATCAAACACCAGAGGGTTGGGCTTACTGTTGGGTCCTAGAACCCAAGGGGCTTTACAAAAGCATTAATCTTCTGTGCATCACAGGTATTTCGGCACAGTCTTTACCCCAGATATTTCTTAAGCCTTGTCACATTCACTTTAAAGGCTGGTTCATACCAGATGCAGTCCAGTGTGTTTTAATAAGGCATTAAAAAAGCAGGGACAGCGTTTAACATGGATTCCAATGGCCCTAGTTCACAGCAGTACAGTGCGTTCCAGTGCAGTCAACAAAAGTAGAACATGTTGCAATTTTTCTGTATGGATTACAGAAAAAATGCACCAGAATGCACATGTCCTCAATTGTCTTCAATTAAGACAAGAAAAAAAAAAGAGGGGGAAAAATGCACTGGAACGCATCAAAAACGCACTGGAATGCATCAAATATGAATAGAAATGCTGAAATCATGGTGTGAACCGGTCCTAAAGGGAAGCTATGCTCCCACTCTAAAATCCTCTATGGGATCTCCCACACATTCCACATTAAGAAGGTTAAGGTTTACACAAATCTCTAGTTAAGACTAGTCCTTAGCATCATTGCAATGGTCTGTCCATGTATGGTATCACTATGAGCAGCAGGTGGGATTTCATATTTGCTTAAGATCTCTACAGTACCTACCCTTCTTATCTCCGTACAAACCCTTCTAGCTCCCGCCTGTTTCACATACTTTCCTTCCCCTTGCTCCCTCTCAGCTCTGTTTGCCCCCAAGTGCAAAGAAGTGTGAAGAAGCTTTGTGTAAGCTCTTGGAATTTACACGGGGCTAATGACTCTCTTCCCTATAGGCATCCAGCGCTACATTATGGGAATCACATGCTCCCTATGCTTTGAAACATTGGGTATTTTCATCCACGTCCAGCAGCTGATTCAAGGGACAGGAAAGGGAATGAAAACTAGGTATAAAAAATTGGTGTGGGGTATGAGCAGCAGTTAAGTGAGCCTGTTGCTTTGCCCTGCCAGGACAGGAAGTGGGGAAAAATCTACCCAATGGATACATAGGCAGCAATAAAAGCATGACAGAGGTTATAATACTTTCCCATTGTATCAGAACAAACATATCCAGAATTTAAACTTTAACCAATTCAGCCCCAGAAAGATTTACCCCCTTCCTGACCAGAGCATTTTGGCTGACAATTGCGCAGTCGTGCAACTTTGTACCCACAAAATTGACTTCCTTTTTTCCCCCACAAAAATTTGGTGGTATTTGATCACCTCTGCAGTTTTTATTTTTTGCGCTCTAAACTAAAAAAGAGCGACAATTTTGAAATATATTTTACTTTATGCTATAATAAATATCCCCCAAAAATATATTTAAAAAAATAATTTCTTCCACAGTTTAGACCAATGTGTATTCTTCTACATTGTTGGTAAAAATAAAATTGCAATAAGTGTATATTGATTGGTTTGCGCAAAAGTTATAGTGCTACAAAATAGGGGATAGATTTATGGCATTTTTATTATTGTTATTGTTTTACTAGTAATGGCAGCGATCTGCGATTTTTATCGGGACTGCGACATTATAGCGGACACATCGGACACTTTTGACACTATTTTGGGACCAATGTCATTTATACAGCTATCAGAGCTTAAAATAGCCACTGATTACTGTATAAATGACACTGGCAGGGAAGGGGTTAAACACTAGTGGATGATCAAGGGGTTAAGTGTGTCCTAGGGAGTGATTCTAACTGTGGGAGGGATGGGCTCACTACAACATGACAGAGATCACTGCTCCCAATAACAGGGAGCAGTAGATCCCTGTCATGTTGCTAGGCAGAATAGGGAAATGCCTTGTTTACATAGGCATCTCCCCGTTCTGCCTCTCCTCGCCGCAATAGCGGGCCGCTGGCGAACATCGAGTTTGTGGGACCCGCGATAGGCGGCAAATTCAGGTTTTTGTTTTTAACCTCTCGTTTTTTCATTTATTGTACTTTTGTCCATATACTTTTAAGCACAATTTTGGGGGGGGTTTAGCATTGATTACTTTGTAATGCTCCAAGCATTATGCCAGTATATATTCATTTTGAATTTGGTGTCTGGCACTCCGCGCGTCCATATTTGAAGCAGTGTCTAGCACCATGTACAGACAGCTTTTTGGATCTAGATCTTTTTCCTTCTTATTAATGAGTCCAGCTGAGCTTTATTTGTTGTGACGGCTTATGATGCAAATAACCTGAAATCACTCAGTCACTTCCACTTGACTAAGGCTGTGGGAGGGCGAAATGTGTCAGAGGGGTGTGGCTTGAGAGGAAACTCTCGGAAGCTGATTTCCCATACATGATGATTGGGTTGATAGCTGGTGTGGGGCTCCTTACCCTTATTGATTCTCAACTTGAAAAGTCAGATGTAAGCAAAAATAACTAAAGACAAATAAAAAGGCAAGTATAAATATCCCATCAACCTCTCCATACACTATGGGGTTGATTTATTAAAACTGAATAGTGCAAAATCTGGTGCAGCTGTGCATGGTAGCCAATCAGCTTCTAACTTCAGCTTGTTCAATTAAGCTTTGACAAAAAAAAAAAAAACGAAAGCTGATAGATTTCTATGCAGAGCTTCGGCAGATTTTGCACTGCAGTTTTAGTAAATCAACCCTTGTGTTTTGTTAAAAAGTGTCTGTGGATGCTCCAACTCACGCTTTATGACATGTTATCTTCAAATAGAAGTCTCATACCTATTCAAATGGCCCTAAATAAGCAAATACAGTAAAACCTTGGATTGCAATCATAATTTGTTCCGGAAACTAGCTTGTAATCCAAAGCACTTATCAAAGCAAATTTCCCCATAAGAAATAATGAAAACTCAGATGATTCGTTCCACAACCATTTATTCATAAGTCCTTCAGTCTATAGTCCATATAAAAAGATTATAGCAATGTGACTTCAAGGCAACTTCGAGGCAACTGCCATTAAAGTCTATGGGCACAAGTTGGATAGAAGTCGTCTAAAGTTGGTGCGACTTCAGTAGTGCTAATTAAAGCGGGCCTTCAGTCATTTTTTCTTTCCACCTAATAAATCTTCTGCCCTTGTTGTTTTAACTTTGGATAGTAAAACATTTTTTTTCTGCCAGTAAATACCTTATACAGACCACTTCCTCTTTCTTGTCTGGTCTTTAGCCTACGCTTATGACATTGTGCACAGCTCTCTCTCTCACTCTTTGAGAGTTTGCCTGCAAGGGAGGGGGCGTGAGTCATAGGAGGGCCAATCAGAGCTGCAGAGCCGGAGGGGGCTGGATGAGGACAGAGATAACAGGAGACTGCAGAGATCTATGTGTAGTCATCCAGAGAAGAGAAATGTGCAGACAAGCAGAGGTGTGAGTGTGTCTGTCTGTATATGTGTGTGTATATGTGTATATGTGTGTGTGTGTCTGTATATATGTGTATGTGTGTGTGCCTCTGTGTGTCTGTATAAATCTAGGAAGTGAACAGGCAGCAGCTGCAGCTGCCCACAGTTAAGATGGCTGTAGCCAGACTCAGTGGAGGGAGATTTCTGTAGCATATTTGGCAAGTATAAAATCACAGTATATATATAAAATAATATGCAAAGTGGTTGGAGGGAAGCTTCAGAATGGCAAAAATGTTTTTATTACAGATTATGTGAGCAGACCGCAGTTCCTCTTTAAGACACCTCTGATTGACTAACCTGGGATTTTCACATGTCATGAGACTTGGGGTCTCACAAGTTGGATCCCAAGTCGTGGCAGTGTGAACCCAGCCTAAATGTTGTACCTTCATTAAATGTAACCATTTTGCTATACTTAGAGGCGCCTCCCTTTTCTTTTATACTCAGTTGTGACATGACGCTACTTGTATTGCAAGACCTCGCTTGTTTATCAAGTTGGTCTTGTAAAATACTCGCAGACCAAGTTACTCGCAATCCAAGTTTTTACTGTATGTTGACAGTGTAAATCAGCCTTTCTCAACCTTTTCAACACAGAGGAACCCTTAAATAACTTTCTGGTCTCAGGGAACCCCTGCTAAAAATTACTATATCTACGACTCATAATACATTAGTGTGATGGTCAGAGGGAAGAATGTTCCTTATGCTTGTGGACACTGGGAAGAATTACCTCCTTACAAATAGTTAAAAAGTTCAATGGTGGCAGTTGGAACTTATCTGAGAGGCAGAAATTGCTAATTTCTCAAGGAACCCCTAACAACTAATGGAGGAACCCTAGGGTTCCATGGAACCCTGGTTGAGAAACCCTGGTGTAAATTATATAGACTTTCTAAGCATGTGTTAATCAACGTTATAATTTTGGAGACAAAAATACATCTGGCATGCCTTAAGAAACCAATGTTGGTGTTGTAAGAAATTTGGCTTCTTGAAGGTTTTCATCCACAGTTTTAAGCCTAGCTGGTAAAGAAGAAATGAATAATGTCAACCAAAATGCCAACCCTATGTCTTGACATACACTGAATAGTAGCTGTGCACAGAGGGTGAAAGAAGGAGGGTCCAACCATTCATCTCCCAAAGCTCAAACCAATGCATATGGTTAACTTTATTGTCAGCTGAAGACTACGTATATGGTGAGAAGTCCGTACTGTGAGCTTTTCACATTTTGTGACATTTCTGAAAAGGCACAACTAACTGACGGAGCTGTCAATGGACATGCCAAAATGACAAACCGAGTGACTAATTGGAAGGAATTCTTCAGTTTTCACATAATTTGAAAGTCAATAACCCACAGGGTAGTCAATGAAACACGAGAGCATTTGCTAATTATTTAAAAAACCTAATTTTTCAAATGAATTTGCTTCTGACAAGCTTAAGTCAGTGTTTGATTATGTGTTTAATTTATCTGTCCCGGGTGAATATATAATTAATCTAAAGGCAATCTTCTCAATTTGCACTGCAAACACACCATGTTAAGGATAGTTATATAATAAAAAGTTATTTTCTTTTTTTTTTTTAATTCGTTAATTAGAGGTATGCAGTAAAACTTCACAGCATGACATGACAAACCATAGTTGATGATATCCGTTAACAGAAATGTAAAAAACATTTATAGATATCAAAAGTTATTTTCTAATGAGACCAATGAGATTTGAACGTTCACTCCTGTGGCTGAAAATAAAGATCCTTATCCTTGTGTTAAAGCTTATTGAGTCTAAAGTGTATGTGTAAAGTTTGTCTTTGCATAGTATGAAATTGTGAGATACTTAAAACATCGCGATAAAAAATCGAAAAACTTTAAACTCTTTTTATTTTTAGGAAACAAGTCTTTTTTAGTGTGGCCTACCAAGCTTGTAACAGCTTCAGTCCTGTTTCCTATTTCTTTTCTTCTTTTTATGTCTAATTCACACAGAACAACATCATAGAATGGCACAAACATTTAATAAAAATGCAAATTATTTAAATTTTCTTTTTTGTTAAAAGGGCATGACAACTCGCTTAATTTTTCAAAGCACATCGGACAGTAAATCAGAGAGCCTTTCTTTCATCCATTGCCTTTGTCGAGGGACAAAAGTTATCCATTTAACCCCAACCATAACTGATTGACTCCGTGGGGGAAAAGATAAACAAAAGCGAGAAGACAACTTTGAGGATGGGTTAGATTTCATGTCCTATAGCATTGATTTCCATGCTCTTTATCATCTCAGTTTGCTTCGTTATTCTTTGTGATGTTCTGAAAAACTGAAAGGTTTGTCTTAAATAATACCATTTATCAGTAGTTATGGGGGAAAGAGGAAGCAATAGTGGAAGAGGAATGATATATCTGTTATTTCTTTTTTGCCAGTTTTATATATAAATTTGATCTGTCTCTGCATTGGGTATGTAAAATGGAGGCCATGTTGGCCCATTTATATGTAAATCTTTGAGGTTTATTTGAGGCTTTTTAGCTCAATTAACCACAATGCAACATTAATAAATATCTTTTCATTTTTTTAGTTTTATTGGTTGCTTTTAACCCTCTGCAGCCACACTGAGGTGGTTATTATTGGGGTGTCAGCCGCTGGGTTCGCTCAATGCCTGCTTCATCGATGGGTGCTTTATAGGGGTACGTATGCAGTCCTTCGGATGGGTTGTTGGTTATGTCATCTGGGTGGTGGGTTGGGAGTCTATGACTGTGCCCACTGGGTGGAGCCTGCCTTTAAAGATCCTGCAGCATTAATTAATACCCACTATACCATTGTATTTATACTATGTTTTTTCTTTTTCTTATAGAAATTTTTTTTTTTCCTTTTTCATATTGCTGGTCATATCTTATTTCCCCATTGTAATGGCGAAACATGTAGGGAAGATCTGACCCGTCAGCACATCAAGGCCTCTACCACTCTGGCCTTACAGTATAAATTAATGTGCTTCTTGAATGAACCCTTTTTAATCAAATAATTTGTATTGTCAAATTTTGATTGTCTACTGATGTTATAATAAACTTTATTTGTATTTCTTTAATATTACTACTTTATTCATTATTTTGGCACCGCAATAATGCCGTTCCTTCCATCCATTCACTTTTGTTACAAATTTTGGGATGAGGTGCATTATCTAAAACGGACCCCCCAATTTCATATATATATATATATATTTTACATTATTTTTATGATATTATAAGATACATTATTATAATTTTTCCCCCAATTTCATATATATATATATATATATATATATATTATATTACATTATTTTTATGATATTATAAAAGTCATTATTATAATTTTTTTCCCCAATTTCATATATATATATATATATATATATATATATATATATTTTTTTTACATTATTTTTATGATATTATAATAGACATTATTATTATTTTTCCCCCAATTTCATATATATAATTTGGGGTTCCTAGCACCAAGTGGCCCCGAGATACGGGGCCCCAAAGTCGGTTCGGAAACTGTCATTCTCTGCTGCAGAAATATGCTTGACATTTTCCAACCCGACTTTGGGGCCCCATATCTCGGGGCCACTTGGTGCTAGGAACCCCAAATTTGGTGTGCAAACCCAGTGGAACCAACACTACAACATATCCAGATTCCTAGCACCAAGTGGCCCCAAGATACAGGGCCCCAAAGTCGGTCAACTGTGTCCATCTGCAGCAATGTCATTTCGGGACCCTTTGGGTCCAGAGATTTTGGCTGCAGTTAGGGGGCATCTAGGAACCCTTAACTACCAAGTTTGAAGTTCAGGGGACCTATGGCTACAAATGGGCACAGTGAGGCATGCAAATGGGCACCGTGAGGCTGCAAATGGGCATTGTTGACCCTCTTTTCCACTTACAGTAGCTGCGCATTTCTCACCCTAGGCTTATACTCGAGTCAATACGTTTTCCCAGTTTTTTGTGGTAAAATTAGGGGCCTTGGCTTATATTCAGGTCGGCTTATACTCGAGTACATACGGTAATTAATAATTAAGTAAAAATGCCCCCGTCCTCCCATGCAGGCAAACAGCGATCATACCACACATGTGAGGCATCATCATTAACGTCAGATCATGGGCAGTAATTCTAGCACTAGACCTCTTCTGTAAATCTAAGTGGTAACATTTAAAGCGTTGCCTATGGGTAGTAAATTTTACATTGTTTGTCCCCATTGCACGGGCATGCACAGTTTTAAAGTGTGACATGTGTGGTATCTATTTACTCGGTGTAACATCATCTTTTATATTTTACAAAAACATTGGGTTATGTATTGTATTTTTTTTTTGCATTAAAATTAAAAAAAGTGTATTTTTTCACCAAAAATTGCATTTGAAAAACCGCTGCGCAAATACCGTGTGACATAAAAAGTTGCAAAACCCACCAATTTATTCTCTAGGGCTTCTGCTTTAAAGAAAATATATAATGTTTGGGGGTTCTAAGCAAAAAATACAGATTGTTACATGTATAGCAAAAGTGCCAGAAAAAGCCCGGAGTGGAAGTGATTAAAGCCTAAGTTTAGGCAAAACTTTTTGTTTTTAGAAAAAACACCACAAGGGACGGTACTTACATTTAGGCTTCCTGTACACGGGACGTTTGAAAACCACTTCTGCATGCCGGAACTTGACAGCTAGTAACCAATGGTTAAAAACATCAGTTTTGCCACTTTTACATGCTGCGTTTCTGCAAGTTTAGCTGCGTTTATGAGCGTTTGCGTTTAGAAGCGTGTTTTACAGATAATATCAGTAGACCCTCCCAAATGCCCACAATGCAGGAAAAACCTCTCTCTCTCAATCTCTATCTCTTGTTCTGGAAAGTCTCCCATTGTAAATGGTCAGAAATTGTTCCCCATTGAAAACTCCTATAAACAAAAACGCTTATAAATGAGAATTACCGCGTTTAAGACGCGTTTACATGCTGTTACACACATTTGGTGTTTCAAATGCCACTAAACTACCATCCTGAAAGCGATTTTCTACTTTCACAAAAAATGCTTCTAACCTCAACTGTTTCTAAACTACTATCTAAACCTGCATATACATGTATAAATAGGATAAGATAACATAGAGGAGAGTTCAGGGGCTGCTAAAAAACAAACAAAAAAATTCTCCTAAATGTTAGTTTTTCCAGCTGCTGTGCGAGATGATAGCAATTGGATAACAGACTCCCGATCTTAGCAGTGGAGATTACAGGCTGACGCATTTCGAAGGATGACCTTCTTCCTCAGGACTCTTCTGGCAGTGACAACCTTCCCCCGCCCCCCTCTGACGTCATGGGGAAAGCCATAGGGAAGTCCCCATGACGTCCCCGTGCGTCAGAGGGGGGCGGGGGTCACCAGGTGGCCCCACCCTCTGTTATAAAAGAGCTGTCAAACGCAGCGAAGCCTCACACAGCGGGAGCCTCCCATTGCGCGGAGCGGCCCAAGAAGAGACGCAGACGCCGTGAAAGAAGATGCCGGACGAGAATACCAGAGCAAGAAAAAGCGGATCGGAGGAAGAAGAAGATGGAAGAAGAAGATGGAAGAAGAAGATGAAGAAACCGAAGGATGAAGAAAGGAAGAAGGAAGTCCAGAAGAAAGAAGATGAAAGAAGATTTTAATAAAGGAATTGTCAAAGACCGTCTCCTGTCATTTTTAACATTTTTGTCACTTTTTTGGTGAAATGGTAGAGAAACTTTTGTACCCCCTTACCATTTCACACAGGGGGGGCCGGGATCTGGGGGTCCCCTTGTTAAAGGGGGCTCCCAGATTCCGATAAGCCCCCCGCCCAAAGACCCCCACAACCAATGGCCAGGGTTGTGGGGAAGAGGCCCTTGTCCCCATCAACATGGGGACATGGTGCTTTGAGAGGTCACAGACCCCCAAAGCACCCTCCCAATGTTGAGGGCATGTGGCCTGGTACGGTTCAGGAGGGGGGGGGGGCGCTCTCGTCCTCCCTCTTTTCCTGCGGCCTGCCAGGTTGCATGCTCGGATAAGGGTCTGGTATTGATTTTGAGGGGGACCCCACGCCATTTTTTTTTTTTGGCCGGGGTTCCCCTTAAAATCCATCCCAGAACTGAAGGGTCTGGGATGGATATTTAGGGGGACCCCCACGTAATTTTTTTTTTATTTGAAGCTGGGTTCCATAGCAGACCTGAAGGGCCTGGTAATTGAATTTGGGGGGACCCCCACGCTTTTTTTTTTTTTTTTATCAATTACTTTTTTTTTTATCAATGACTTTCAATGAATGACTGTTCTCTGTGTTACGGGAGCCGGCAATTCATTAGCCGCGAGTGATTTTAAATAGCTTTTTTTCCTGCAAAAATGACACTTTGTGCAGGGACAGTTCTAAGCACGGGAAACATGCGCCCCTTCACAGGCATACTATAGACACCCCCCAGGTACGAAATTTAAAGGAATATTACACTTTTATTGTTTCACTTTAAGCATTATTAAAATCACTGCTCCTGAAAAAACGGCCATTTAAAAAAAAAAAAAAATTGCATTGATACATGTCCCCTGGGGCAGGACCCAGGTCCCCAAACACTTTTTATGACAATAACTTGCATATAGGCTTTTAAAATTAGCACTTGAGATTTCTCCCATAGGCTTTTACAGGGTGCTCGCGGCTTTTCAAATTTGCCGCGAACACCCCAAATTGTTCGCTGTTCGCTGAACAGGCGAACAGGCAATGTTCGACTCGAAGCTCATCCCTACAGTAGGGTTTAGGTCTGGAGACATGCTTGACCAATCCATCACCTTTACCCTCAGCTTCTATAGGAAGGCAGTGGTCATCTTGGAGGTGTGTTTGGGGTCGTTATCATGTTGGAATACTGCCCTGCGGCCCAGTCTCCGAAGGGAGGGGATCATGCTCTGCTTCAGTATGTCACAGTGCATGTTGGTATTCATGGTTCCCTCAATGATCTGTAGCTCCCCAGTGTCGGCAGCACTCATGCAGCCCCAGACCATGACACTCCCACCACCATGCTTGACTGTAGGCAAGACACACTTGTCTTTGTACTCCTCACCTGGTTGCCGCCACACACGCTTCACACCATTTGAACTAAATACGTTTATCTTGGTCTCATCAGACCACAGGTCATGGTTCAGTAATCCATGTCCTTAGTCAGCTTGTCTTCAGCAAACTGTTTGCAGGCTTTCTTATGCATCATCTTTAAGAGGCTTCCTTCTGGGACAACAGCCATGCAGACCAATTTGATGCAGCGTTCGGCGTATGGTCTGAACACTGACAGGCTGACCCCCCACCCCTTCAACCTCTGCAGCAATGCGGGCAGCACTCATATGTCTATTTCCTCTGGATATGATGCTGAGCACGGGCACTCAACTTCTTTGGTCGACCATGGCGTGGCCTGTTCTGAGTAGAACTTGTCCTGTTAAACGGCTGTATGGTCTTGGCCACCTTTTTGCAGCTCAGTTTCAGGGTCTTGGCAATCTTCTTATAGCCTAGGCCATCTTTATGTAGAGCAACAATTCTTTTTTCAGATCTTCAGAGAGTTCTTTGCCATGAGGTGCCATGTTAAACTTCCGGAGACCAGTATGAGTGAGTGAGAGCGATAACACCAAATTTAACACACCTGCTCCACATTTACACCTGAGACCTTGTAATACTAATGCCTCGTACACACGATCGGACTTTCCGGCAGGATTGTCCGCCGGACTACAGTACGCCGGACAGTCCGACCGTGTGTGGGGGCTCCGACTGACTTTTTTTCCCAAAAGTCCGGCGGACTAAGTATTAAGTTTTGTTTTAAAATTGTCCGCTGGACTTGGCAGTCCGGCGGACAATACGGCCGTCTGTATGATGGTCCGGGGGACCAAAAAGAATGCATGCTCAGTAGCAAGTATGTCACGGAATCGATCGGTCTGGTAAAACTAGCGTTTGTATTGAAGCTAGCACATTTGTCACGCTGCTGAATCTTTGATCTTTTAATACAGAGCACTTTTTTTTTATCGTGCTTGAAGAATGAGGTTGCCTTGCTGCTTATATTCACGCAGAGTCATCACGAATGTTTTTCTTCATCATTAATTTGTGAAATTTATATATATATATATAAGCTGCAGTCTGAAAAGCGCGAATCGTCTCTAACCAAACGTCTACTAACACGAGATAAACACGAGATTAGCAGACGGAGCCCAAAGGGTGTAGTTTTGGATCTTTTTCTAGTCCCGTCGTACGTGCTGTACGTCATCGCGTGAACCGCCGGACTTTTAGAGTGATCGTGTGTGGTCAAGTCCGTTCGCTTTAAAGTCCGGCGAAGCCCCGCTGGAAGGTCCGGCGGTTTGTCCGCTGGACTAGGTCCGGCGGACAATCCCGCCGGAAAGTCTGATCGTATGTACGAGGCATAAGGAGTCACATCCGGGGAGGAAAAATTGCCAATTTGGCCCAATTTGCACTTAGGCCCCTTTCACACTGGGGCGGTGCGGGTGTCGGCGGTAAAGCAGGAGGGGCCTTAGGGGTGTACTCACTTTTGTTGCCAGCGGTTTAGACATTAATGGCTGTGTGTTGAGTTATTTTGAGGGGACAGCAAATTGACACTGTTATACAAGCTGTACACTCACTACTTTACATTGCAGCAAAGTGTAATTTCTTCAGTGTTGTCACATGAAAAGATATAATAAAATATTTACAAAATTGTAAAGGGTGTACTCACTTTTTTAAGATACTGTATATATATATATATATATATATATATAAGTGCTGCATAAATTGTTGGTGTAAATACCTGTAATAAATAAGCAGGCAGAAAGTCGTTTTTAAATCAAAATAAATATTTACACCAAAGATCTTCTTTAAAGTTACAATGTTAATGCCGAATCTGTGATAGTTCATCTATCTAATATTTAAAAAGAGTCCATAATTATGTATTCCAGTAGATGCCAATATGTAAATGTTTTGCAAAAATGCTATTGTCCCCTTTACTCTTCTTTTTTCTTTATGGCTGGGAAAGCAGCGGGGGCCGTGCCGCTACAGTGAGAGAAAACACCGGGGTCTTGACATTGCTTATTCAATGCATATTAACCATGAGTCTCGTAAAGTGTTTTAATCTCACAAACAAACCATGTTTTATGGCTATTGTTTTGTAATAGGCTGCTTATGAATTACATTTTCAGTTGCAATATGCATCTCCAGCGTACAGGAAACCTTTCTGTGTTTTCATGGGGAAATGTCCTGATACGACTAAGAATAGAGAATAGCCTTTGTTCCTTGTTCTGTAAATTTTTTATTTCTGCAAATAATTATATAAATATATATAATGTATATATACAGTGCCTTGAAAAATTATTCGTACCCCTTGAAATTTTCCACATTTTGTCATGTTACAACCAAAAAACATAAATGTATTTTATTGGGATTTTATAAGATAGACCAACACAAAGTGGCACATAATTGTGAAGTGGAAGGAAAATGATAAATGGTTTTATACATTTTTTTACAAATAAATATGTGAAAAGTGTGGAGTGCATTTGTATTCAGCCCCCTTTACTCTGATACCCCTATCTAAAATCTAGTGGAACCAATTGCCTTCAGAAGTCACCTAAATTAGTAAATAGAGTCCACCTGTGTGTAATTTAATCCCAGTATAATTACAGTGGTTCTGTGAAGCCCTCAGAGTTTTGTTAGGGAACCTTAGGCTGGATTCACACCTATGTATTTTTTGTGCTTTTTGCATATTTGCACTACAGAACGTGTTCCATAGGAAACCGTGTTAAATGGACTGTAGTGCAAATCTGCAAAATGCAAAAAGCACTAAAAATGCATAGGTGTGAATCCAGGCTTAGTGAACAAACAGCATCATAAAGGCCAAGGAACACACCAGACAGGTCAGGGATAAAGTTGTGGAGAAGTTTAAAGCAGGGTTAGGTTACAAAAAAATCAAAAGCTCAGAACATGTTACGGAGCACTGTTCAATCCATTATCCGAAAATGGAAAGAGTATGACACAACTGCAAACCTACCAAGACATGGCCGTCCACCTAAACTGAGAGGCCGAGCAAGAAGAGCATTAATCAGAGAAGTAGCCAAGAGGCCCATGGTAACTCTGGAGGAGCTGCAGAAATCTACAGCTCAGGTGGGAGAATCTGTCCACAGGACAACTATTAGTCCTGCAAATCTGTCCTTTATGGAAGAGTGACAAGAAGAAAGTCATTGTTGAAAGAAAGCCATAAGAAGTCCCGTTTGCAGTTTGCGTGAAGCCATGTGGAGGACACAGCAAACATGTGGAGGAAGGTGCTCTGGTCAGATGAGACCAAAATTGAACTTTTTGGCCTAAAAGCAAAATGCCATGTGGGGGGAAAACTAACACTGCACATCACCCTGAACACACCATCCCCACTGTGAAACATGACATGGCAGCATCATGTTGTGGAGATGCTTTTCTTGAGCAGAGACAGGGAAACTGGTCAGAGTTAATGAGAAGATGGATGGAGTCAAATATAGGGCAATCCTACAGGAAAACCTGTTATGCTGTGTACAGACGATCAGACATTCCGACAACAAATGTTCGATGTGAGATTGTTGTTGGAAAATCCGACCGTGTGTAGGCTCCATCGGACATTTGCTGTTGGAATTTCCGTCAACAAATGTTTAAGAGGTGGTTCTCAAATTTTCTGACAATAAAATTGTAAGAAGTTCCGATCGTGTGTACACAATTCCAACGCACAAAATTCCACGCATGCTCGGAATCAAGCAGAAGAGCCACACTGGCTATTGAACTTCATTTTTGTCGGCTCGTCGTATGTGTTGTACGTCACTGCGTTCTTGACGTTCGGAATTTCCGACAACATTTGTGTGACCGTGTGTATGCAAGACAAGTTTGAGCCAAAATCTGTTGAAAAAAAATCCACGGTTTTGTTGTCGGAATGTCCGATCATCTGTACGCGGCATAAAGTCTGCTAAAGACTTGAGACTGGGGTGGAGGTTCACCTTCCAGCAGGACAACGACCCTAAACATACAGCCAGAGCTACAATGGAATAGTTTAGATCAAAGCATATCCATGGGTTAAAGAAGGAATGACCCCTGATGACGTCACATCTTTGACAAAACGATCGTCGGGTAGCCACGCCCACACCATTTGCGCATTCGCGATCACGATTTAAATCTCTCACCAAGTGTTTTTTCTCTGCTAGAAGTCTGTCGTTTTTAAGTACATTGCCGGTTCGCTTATGACTTTTTTAGTCTGTTTTTATTGCTTGTTGAAGCTGTAATAAAGCACCCCTGTTATAATCGTATCACACGATCTGGAGCGTTTTTATATTTTTTTGATGATACATTGTGGACACCGGCCGTGAAACTACTGTCCAGCCCTTGGTAGTAGGAGATTCTTGGTACACCTGGAGGACATCTGAGAGATCGGCACCTGGATATCCTTGGAGGGATCCGTGACCAGACCTGACTCGCATTAACTGACCTCCCCTAAAAAGGGGGTCACTGGGGATCTGGTAAGCCTCCATCTTTCATTGGTGTATTGAGGTGATGGGATCTGCATGGTCAAACTGAATGCTGTAATCCATCAAGTTGCATCACTTTTAAAACACATATCAAATGTTTTTTCACTCTTTGGACACCCTTGGACACCTCCTACCATCTTTGGACAGACCATCTCCCCAAGGACCAAGGCCAATAGCCTCGGAGTCATTTTTGACTCAGAAATGTCAATGGATGCACAAATAGGATCGGTAGTTAGCGGATCTCACCATCTCCTTCGCCTGCTACGCAGACTCATCCCCTTCATTCCAAAGGAGGACAAAGCAGTGGTAGTTGGAACAGTCATTAATTCACGACTTGACTACGCAAACTCCCTTTACATAGGTTTACCCCAATATCAACTTGCATGCTGACAACTTATCCAAAACACGGCGGCAAGGCTGATAACAGGAAAGAAAAACGTGGGAATCCATCTCCCCTTGCCTGAGGAGCTTACATTGGCTAACCGTAAAGAATCGGGTCATTTTCAAGACCCTCTGCCTCACCCACAAATGCACCCACGGAGACGCTCCTCAATACTTTCTCGAGAAAATAAAACACAACACACCCAATCGCAGTCTTTGATCGTCCGACCAAAACCTCCTCCTCATCCCCAAGTCCTGCTACAAATCAAAAGGGGAACGAAGATTCGCTGTCCAAGGACCACGGCTATGGAATGCACTACCAACCTACATCCGCATGGAAGAAAACCATCAGGCCTTCAGGAAAAAAACTCAAGACCTACCTCTTCTAAGAAGCTTGACAACTAAGCACGAATACAGCGCCTTGAGGCGATTCGGTTCGCATTGTAGCGCTATACAAGTTATTCATTCATTCATTCATTCTTTGATGCATTTATGCTTCTGACCACGTTTTTTATGTTTTACACTTATATGGACATTCATATGGACATTATATACACATATTTATTGTGTTTGTAACAATTACTTTATTTTATTTTTTCTTCACTTTTTCACCAAGTACACGTTTTCACTCATTTCCTATGGTATATTTTTTGGATGTGCGGTTTAATTACACATTATTAATATTTTTCATCATATTTGGATAATTAATTTGGTATTTGTTTACATCTTAAATTGAGCAATCACTTGATCCTTCATTATTTATAGTTTAAACGCTGCACTTTTTTTCCTTCTTTACAGTTTTTTGCCCGGTATCTGGGTTATAGTGTTCAGCTGCTTATATTGAGGCCTACTGAGCGCGGATTTCTTTACGTATTTATATCCATGGGTTAGAATGGCCCAGTGAAAGTCCAGACCTAAATCCAATTGAGAATCTGTGGCAAGACTTGAAAATTGATGTTCACAGATGCTCTCCATCCAATCTGACAGAGCTTGAGCTATTCTGCAAAGAATGGGAAAAAAATCCACTCTCTAGATGTGCAAAGCTGGTAGAGACATCCCCAAAAAGACTTGCAGCTGTAATTGTAATGAAAGGTGGTTCTACAAAGTATTGACCCAGGGAGGCTGAATACAAATGTACACCACACTTTTCACATATTTATTTGTTAAATAAATTTGGGAAAACCATTTATCATTTTCCTTCCACGTCACAATTATGTGCCACTTTGTGTTGGTCTATCACATAAAATCCCAATAAAATACATTTAAGTTTTTGGCTGTAACATGACAAAATGTGGAAAATTTCAAAGGCTATGAATAGTTTTTCAAGGCATGGTATATACTGTGTATATATATATATATATATATGTATATGTATTTTTTTTTTTTTCTTTTTTTTTTTTTTCTTTAGTAATTCATTTTTATTAAGTAAAATATAGAAGTATAAACATTTTTATTTTATGTTCTAATGATTAAATTGTATTGTTTTCTATGTGACCTTGAATTGCCCCTGTTCTTTTCATTGCTGATCAACATAGCCCAACGCACCTGGTGTAAGCGATCCCAAATAGGCATATTTTGTTTAATCTTAACTTCCTTCTTTGCATTAAAGTGGAGGAACACCCTGAAAATAAAAACTTTTAAAAAATGTTAATAACAATTTCAAATGAAAAAAAAAAATTTAATTTTTTTTTTTACTTACCAGAAATGGCTGTTGCTAGGCAGATTGTCCTAATCTGCCTCCTCCAGCGCCGCGGTGATCTTCTCTCCTTCCGTCTTCTATGGAATGGGGCGCAGTGTGTTATGGGAACTGTGTCCCACAACACATTGCGTTCCCCATTCACAAATCCCACTCGCGCAATAGCACTAGGCCGCGCGCTGGCTCGCGCATGCGCAGTAGGCCGCGCGCTGGCTCGCGCATGCGCAGTAGGCCGCGCAAAGCCGTTTCCCTCACTGAGGATGGCGGCGCTGGATCCGGAACGCCGAGGGACATCTCGGCCTCCACGAACAGCATCGCGGGCGCCCTGGGAAGGTAAGTGTACTTATTAAAAGTCAGCAGCGACTTTTTTTTTAGCTGCTGACTTTTACATTTTTTTTTTTTAAGCTGACACACCGCTTTAAGGTGAAAACACTTTTACCTTTACAACCCCTTTAAAACAACAAGGACAGAAGATTTAATAGATGGGAAGGTGAAAAAATGACTGAAGTTCCGCTTTAATGTTGTTTATTTTTTTATTTCATTGTTTTAAACTTCTAGGAGTGATATATGGCTCAGAATATTTACAACCAAATTTCAATTCATAATACAAATGATTTTTTTTTTTTTAGAAAAGCTAGGTTTGAATATATGAATGTGTGAACCGAGGACTGAAAAAAACGGATTCCTCCTTTTTCCTTCCCTTGGAGAGTGAATGCCTATAAAACTGTACATGACATTACGGCATTGATCCCTTTCAGGTTCTGACTGATGCATTTTTCATGAGCGTCCTCTTCTGAAGGGGATTTGCAATGGAAATAGGGCACCTTAACCCCCCCATTAAATAGAAGTGAACTGCTTTACAGGAGCCCAACAAGCTGTTCAATAATGAATGATTGCGGGAGGCGCTCTTGGCCCGGAACACTGAATAGCGATGACTCTCAACACATTCCAATTTAATGGAGCTCCAGTCCCCCATTCTGGTGCCCCGCTAACAAAAATTCCTTTGCATCCAAGAGTTCAGAAAACAAGCATTAGGCAGAGATAAGTATGAATACATCATTAGATTATCTTAAAAATGAAAACTGAAAACAGATTTCAAGTGACACTCCAGTTGAAAGAAAAAAAGGAAATCTTTTTTTAACCACTTCAGCCCCGGACCAATTTGCAGCCAAAGGACCAGGCCCCTTTTTGCGATTCCGCACTGCGTCGCTTAAACTGACAATTGCGCGGTCGTGCCACGTGGCTCCCAAACAAAATTGGCGTCCTTTTTTTCCCACAAATAGAGCTTTCTTTTGGTGGCATTTGATCGCCCCTACGGTTTTTATTTTTTGCGCCACAAACAAAAATAGAGCGACAATTTTGAAAAAAATTCAATATTTTTTACTTTTTGCTATAATAAATATCCCCAAAAAATCTATAAAAAAAATTTTTTTTTCCCTCAGTTTAGGCCGATACGTATTCTTCTACATATTTTTGGTAAAAAAAAAATCGCAATTAGCGATTATTTATTGGTTTGCGCAAAAGTTATAGCGTTTATAAAATAGGGGATAGTTTTATAGCATTTTTATTAATTTTTTTTTTTTTTTTACTAGTAATGGCGGCGATCAGCGATTTTTATTGTGACTGCGACATTATGACGGACACATCGGACGTTTTTGACACATTTTTGGGACCATTGCCATTTATACAGAAATCAGTGCTATTTAAATGCACTGATTCCTATGACATTGGCAGTGAAGGAGTTAATCACTAGGTGGCGGGGAGGAGTTAGTGTGTGTTTTTTTACAGTAGGGGGCGTGGCTGACGTCTGAAGTCACTGATCGGCTTTCCCGATGACAGGGAACAGCCGATCAATGACAGGCAGAGTAGGAAGCGCGGGGAGAGGTTTGTTTACACAGACCTCTCCCCGTTCTTCAGCTCTGTGACCCGATCGCGGGACACCAGCGGCGATCGGGTCTGCTGGTCCCGCGGCCGCGGTCACCAAGCTCCCGACGGGTAATTTAAATTTTTGATGCTTTTTACTATGAAGTTTGTCCTGGATCCATGTTGTGCCATCCATGCTTTGTGGCTGTTTTGAATATAGCCAAAGCTTCTTTTTTAAAAAAATATATTAAAAAAAATATTTTTTACTCAGTTTAGGCCGATACGTATTCTTCTACATATTTTTGGCAAAAACAAATGGCAATAAGCGTTTATTGATTGGTTTGCGCAAAAGTTATAGTGTCTACAAAATAGGGGTTTGTTTTATGGCATTTTTATCAATAATTTTTTTTTTTGGTGATCAGCGATTTTTTATCATGACTGCGACATTATGGCGGACAGATTGGACACTTTTGACCCATTTCTGGGACCATTGTCATTTTTGCAGCGATCAGTGCTATAAAATTGCACTGATTACTGTAAAAATGACACTGGCAAGGGGTGAAGGGGTTAACCACTAGGGGGCAGGGAGGGGTTAAGTGTGTCCTGGGGAGTGATTCTAACTGTTAGGGGGCGTGGCTATGTGTGACGCATCACTGATCATAACTCCCAATCACAGGGAGCTATGATCAGTGTCACTGTCACTTGTTTACATTAGCATCTTCAGCTCCGTGAGACGATTGCGGGTATCCCTGCGGAGATCGAGTCTGCGGGAACCGCGATCCTACTCACGGAGCTCCCGGCAGGGTCGCACGCGTGCCACCGACGGCGCGCACATGACCACACGGCGGCAAATTTAAAGGGAGGTACCTGTATGCCCATTTGCCCAGCCGCGCCATTCTGCCGACGTATATGTACATGCGGCGGTCGGCAAGTGGTTAACCACTTCAGCCCCGGAAGGATTTGCCCCCTTCCTGACCAGGCCATTTTTTGCGATTCGGCACTGCGATGCTTTAACTGACAACTGCGCGGTGCTGTACCCAAACAAAATTTATGTCCTTTTTTCCCCATAAATAGAGCTTTCTTTTGGTTTTTCATTTTTTGCGCTATAAACAAAAAAAGACCGACAATTTTGAAAAAACACAATGGGGTTGATTTACTAAAAATCGCAGATCGTCGCCATTACTAGTAAAAAAATAAAAATAATAATAACATAAATCTATCCCCTATGTTGTAGACGCTATAACTTTTGCGCAAACCAATCAATATACACTTAATGCAATGTTTTTTTACCTTCTACATATTTTTGGTAAAAAAAAATCTCAATAAGCGTATATTGATTGGTTTGCACAAAAGTTATAGCGTTTACAAATAAAATTTATGTCATTTTTTTCCCCACAGATAGAGCTTTCTTTTGGTGGTATTTGATCACCAATGTGTTGTTTTATTTATACATCCAGTGCTATCCAGTGAATAATCACAGCAGAAGTGGCCTGCCCCCTGCAGGCGGAAGTGCGGAATTACATATGTATAAGTGATCCTGCACAGAAGATCCGCCCTGTAGTAGTAAATCTTCTGTGGGGCAAGTGGTTAAGATATAATGCAGTGCGGTTACTAATTTTGTAACCCTTCGTTAGGCCAGACAGAGTTCCAATCATTGCTTAGTGTGTGAACAGCAGTCTGTCCTGGCTAATGATGTGCAGCTCACTTTTTTTTATTATAAGCTTTATGTGAAGTGCACAAAGTGACCCTTTATCCATGTCACCACACAACAGTGCAGTGGGAGGCAGAAAAAGCGTGGCTCAACTGTGAGGTTTTACTGCCCTCCTACTTCACATGTAAATGAGACCTTAAGGCCCATACAAACCATACAAAAAAATTGGATGAAGATTTTCGGATCATTAGTACGGTGCTTTCGACAGACGATTTCGCTTTTTCTTTAGACAAAAGCAGGATGTGCAGACTATAACATTTTTGTCGGATGTGAACTCAATGTCCGATTTTCGTTTCATTAGTACGGTTTTTGTGCATAAAAAATCATAAGAGCAAGACTACGCATGCTCAGAAACGGAAGAATACATACAAAACTATTCAACACATTACATCCCTTTTGACGTTGTATTCTCGTACGAAAATTTTCATATTGTGAGTAACCTCTTCACTTTCGACATGAGACTAGCATGTAACAAAAATCAGAGAAATCTAAGAATATATAAAATCCATTTGTTCCAAATTTGAATGTTAAAAGCAAAGGGAAATTTGGATGACATTCGTCGAGCCGTTAAACAAACTGAAAATTTTAATACTGGCTCCCAATCACCCAGCGAATTAAATTTAAAATACTAACCACAACATACAAAGCCAATCACAACTCTGCCCCGAGCTACATCACCAACCTTGTCTCCAATTATCACCCAAACCGTCCTCTCCGCTCTTCTCAAGACCTCCTACTCTCAAGCTCTCTCGTCTCCTCCTCCCATGCTCGTCTCCAGGATTTCTCCAGAGCCTCTCCCATCCTCTGGAACTCACTACCTCAACCTGTCCGGCTATCCCCTACTCTCGCTACCTTCAGGTGATCCCTGAAAACTCATCTCTTCAGGGCAGCCTATCACATCTCCAACTAATCTTCTACCACTTCCATCAGCTCATTCCCCACAGTTACAACCTTTTGTACCACCTGCCCCGCCCTATTAGATTGTAAGCTCTTCTGAGCAGGGCCCTCTTAATCCTCTTGCATTTTATTGTATTGTAACTGTATTGTCTCCCTTTTATATTGTAAAGCGATGCATAAACCGTTTGGAGCTATATAAATCTTGTATAATAATAATAATATGATTTTTATTCAAACATCTACTAGTATATACAGTGGTGTGAAAAAGTGTTTGCCCCCTTCCTCATTTCCTGTTCCTTTGCATGTTTGTCACACTTAAGTGTTTCGGAACATCAAACCAATTTAAACAATAGTCAAGGACAACACAAGTAAACACAAAATGCAATTTGTAAATGAAGGTGTGTATTATTAAAGGTGAAAAAAAATCCAAACCATCATGGCCCTGTGTGAAAAAGTGATTGCCCCCCTTGTTAAATCATACTATAACTGTGGTTGTCCACACCTGAGTTCAATTCCTCTAGCCACATCCAGGCCTGATTATTGCCACACCTGTTCACAATCAAGGCATCACTTAAATAGGAGCTGCTTGACACAGTAAGGTCCACCAGAAGATCCTTAAAAGCTACACATCATGCCGAGACCCAAAGAAATTCAGGAACAATTGAGAAAGAAAGTAATTGAGATCTATCAGTCTGGAAAGGGTTATAAAGCCATTTCCAAAGCTTTGGGAATCCAGCGAACCACAGTGAGAGCCATTATCCACAAATGGCGAAGACATGGAACAGTGGTGAACCTTCCCAGGAGTGGCCGGCCACCCAAAATTACCCCAGGAGCGCAGCGACGACTCATCCAAGAGGTCACAAAAGACCCCACAACAACGTCCAAGGAACTGCAGGCCTCACTTGCCTCAGTTAAGGTCAGTGTTCATGCCTCCACCATCAGGAAAAGACTGGGCAAAAATGGCCTGCATGGCAGAGTTCCAAGGAGAAAACCACTGCTGAGCAAAAAGAACATCAAAGCTCGTCTCAATTTCTCCACAACACATCTTGATGATCCCCAAGACTTTTGGGACAACATTCTGTGGACCGATGAGACAAAAGTGGAACTCTTTGGAAGGTGTGTGTCCAAGTATATCTGGCGTAGAAGGAACACTGCATTTCAGAAAAAGAACATTATACCAACAGTAAAATATGGTGGTGGTAGTGTGATGGTCTGGGGCTGTTTTGCTGCTTCAGGACCTGGAAGACTTGCCGTGATAAAAGGAACTATGAATTCTGCTGTCTACCAAGAGATCCTGAAGGAGAATGTCCGACCATCTGTTCGTGTACTCAAGCTGAAACGAACTTGGGTTCTGCAGCAGGACAATGATCCTAAACACACCAGCAAGTCCACCACCGAATGGCTGAAGAAAAACAAAATGAAGACTTTGGAGTGGCCTAGCCAAAGTCCTGACCTGAATCCTATTGAGATGTTGTGGTATGACCTTAAAAAGGCCGTTCATGCTCGAAAACCCTCTAATGTAACTGAATTAGGACAATTCTGCAAAGATGAGTGGGCCAAAATTCCTCCAGGACGCTGTAAAAGCCTCATTGCACGTTATCGCAAACGCTTGGTTGCAGTTGTTGCTGCTAAGGGTGGCCCAACCAGTTATTAGGTTTAGGGGGCAATCACTTTTTCACACAGGGCCATGATGGTTTGGATTTTTTTTCACCTTTAATAATAAACACCTTCATTTACAAATTGCATTTTGTGTTTACTTGTGTTGTCCTTGACTATTGTTTAAATTGGTTTGATGTTCCGAAACACTTAAGTGTGACAAACATGCAAAGGAACAGGAAATGAGGAAGGGGGCAAACACTTTTTCACACCACTGTGCCTAGTTTTGCCCTGTAACTAGACAGTGAAAGGAGCAGCACCTCTAATTTGCATGCTCCTTGCACTGATTGGCTCTTTGTGCTGCTTCTCCGTTCCCCAGTCTGAGCTCTGCTGTAAATGGTGGCACCAAGTCAAACTCAGATGCTTAACCGGTTCCCGACCGGCACACGCCGATGTATGTCGGCAGAATGGCACGACTGCTCAAATGGGAGTACCTGTACGTCCCTTTGAATTTGCCGCCGTGCCATCGCGTGCCTGCCAGCCGGGAGCTCCGTGAGTCGATGTCTGTATGGATACCTGCGATCGTCTCACGGAGAGAAAGAACGGGGAGATGCTGATGTAAACAAGCATCTCCCCGTTCTGCCTAGTGACAGTGTCACTGATCATAGCTCCCTGTGATCGGGAGCTATGATCAGTGATGTGTCACAGCTAGCCCATCCCCCCTACAGTTAGAAACACCCCCAGGACACACTTAACCCCTACAGCGCCACCTAGTGTTAACCCCTTCACTGCCAGTCACATTTACACAGTAAGCAGTGCAATTTTAATCGCATTGATCGCTGTATAAATGTGAATGGTCCCAAAATCACGCCAAAATTGTCCGACGTGTCCACCATAATGTCGCAGCCCGAAAAAAATCGCTGATCGCCGCCATTACTAATAAAAAAAAAATATTAATAAAAATGCCATAAAACTATCCCCTATTTTGTAGACGCTATAACTTTTGCGCAAACCAAAAATATGTAGAATACGTATCGGCCTAAACTAAGGAAAAAATAATTTTTTTATATATTTTTGGGGGATATTTTTTATAGCAAAAAGCAAAAAAACAATGCGTTTTCTTCTGAATTTTCACTCTTTTTTTGTTTATAGCGCAAAAAATAAAAAAAAAAACCGCAGAGGTGATCAAATACCATCAACAGAAAGCTCTATTTGTGTGGAAAAAAAGACATCAATTTTGTTTGGGAGCCACGTCGCACGATCGCGCAATTGTCAGTTAAAGCGACGCAGTGCAGAATCGCAAAAAGTGTTCTGGTCTTTGGGCAGCAAAATGGTCCATGGCTTAAAGTGGTTGTAAACACTTACAAACCACTTTGGCCTACAGGTAAGCTGTCAGAGGTACTCACCCGGGCCGATATATTGAGAGCTGCTCCCCTTGCGACTAAGCGCACGATGCCTCTGGAGTGGGTACAGAGGACACCGGGCTCAAAGATGCACGGGTTGCCAGCAGGAGTGTAGCAGGTGGTGTGCAGTAGCGTCGTAGACCAGGAGAGGCTGAAGCTGCACTGGGAGTAGACACCTGGCAGGGTTGTGATCAGGTAGAGGTTGCAGAGGTACCAACACGTATACTGAAGGAGGACCCTCGGGAGCATAAGAGAACTGCAAGTCCTGAACACTGAGCGGGAGATAGTCCAGCAAGCAGGCCGAGGGTCAAACACAGGCAACCAGGCAGTAGAAGTATCCAAAGGCAAGCCGGGGGTCAAACACAGGTAAGTAACTCAGAGAATGTCCAGGAGGCAAGCCGGGGGTCAAGCACAAGTAATCAAGCAGTAGAGGTGTCCAGAAGGCAAGCCAGGGGTCAAACACAGGTAAGTAACTCAGAGAATGTCCAGTAGGCAAGCCGGGGGTCAAGCACAGGTAATCAGGCAGTAGAGGTGTCCAAAAGGCAAGCCGAGGGTCAAACACAGGTAAGTAACTCAGAGGAAGTCCAGTAGGCAGGCCGAGGGTCAAACACAGGTAATCAGGCAGAGAGGTATCCAGGAAGCAAGCCAGAGGTCAAACACAGGTAAGTAACTCACGGAAGGACCGGTAGACAGGCCGAGGGTCAAGCACAGGTAATCAAGCAGTAGAGGAATCCAGGAAGCAAGCCAGGGGTTCAAACACAGGTAGTAGCGGTAGCGGTAGTCAGGAGGATTCCGGGTCGGCACTGGTAGTCAGGTAGATGCAGGGTACAGGATACAGGATACAGGATACAGGATACTGGACCGGAGACAGGACTCAGAAGAGACAACAAACCAGCAATTTGGAAGCGGACAGGGAAGGCCTTTTATAGGCCAGGTAACTGGTCAGGTGGGATACCCGGACGAGTGCGCATGCGCACTCGTCTTCCGTCAGCGCCGCGCACAGTGGTGAGGCGTACTGGCTGGGTTGTGACAGATACCCGAGAGCCGCGGACCCGCGCATGCGCACCTGTTACCCGGCGTACCTGTAAACCTCGTTGCGCCGCTCTACCGCGCGTGCGCAGCCCTGGAACCCGGCGGAGAGACCTGGTATTTCCCTGACAGTGCCCCCCTCCTAAGGGCAGCCTCCGGATGCCCACTTCAGGATGTCTTTGGTGATATTCCCGGATTAAGCGGGGGGCATGAATGTTTTCGGATGGCTCCCAGGAGCAGTCTTCTGGGGGATACCCCTTCCATTTGACAAGATATTGGACCTGCCCTCTTCTTCTTCGGAGATCCAGAATTTTCTCAACCTCGAATTCTTCCTCTCCTTGGATGGTGATGGGAGGAGGAAGTGGCGTTTGCCTATCAGGGAAAGAATTAGCAATTATGGGTTTCAGCAAAGAGGCATGAAAAACTGGGTGAATCCGATAGGAACTGGGGAGATCTAGACATGTGCACTTCGTTTCGTTTTTTTTCGTTTTTTTTTTTTTTTTTTTTTTTCGTTATTTTCGTTCGTTCGTTTTCGTACGAATGAACGAATCGTTCGAATCGTACGAATACGAATAACGAATCGTAACGAATCGTTCGAATCGTACGAATCCGAATAACGAATCATTCGAATCCGAAAAACAACGAAAATCCGAAAAAACTAATTAGAAACAACAAATGTACTAATGAAGAAAATCCGAAAAACGAAAACGAACGAAAACGAACGAAAAAATTTGTAACTTTTTTTTTTTGTTGAATTGGTCATTTTCTGTGTCCCTTACAATGGTGCTGCTAAACGTGCTTCAAATGGATTGAACAAAAAAATTAGTACATTCGTAGCTTTTTTTTTCGATTCGTAACTTTTTTTTTCGATTCGTAACTTTTTTTTTTTTTTTTTTTCGATTTGTAATTTTCCGTGTCTCTATTGAACCAAAAAATTCGTACATTCGTAACTTTTTTTTTCGATTCGTAACTTTTTTTTTTTTTTTTTTTCGTTTAACTTTTTTTTTTTCGATTCGTAACTTTTTTTTTTCGATTCGTAACGTTTTTTTTTTTTTAACTTTTTTTTTTTCGATTTGTAATTTTCCCGTGTCTCTATTGAACCAAAAAATTCATACATTCGTAACTTTTTTTTCGATTCGTAACTTTTTTTTTTTTTTTTTTCGATTCGTAACTTTTTTTTTCGATTCGTAACTTTTTTTTCGATTCGTAACTTTTTTTTTTTTTTTTTTTTTTTTTTTTTATTTGTATTTTCCGTGTCTCTATTGAACAAAAAAATGTGTAACTTTTTTTTCGATTCGTAACTTTTTTTTTTCGATTCGTAACTTTTTTTTTGTAATTTTCCGTGTCTCTATTGAACCAAAAAATTCGTCCATTCGTAACTTTTTTTACGATTCGTAAATTTTTTTTTTTCGATTCGTAACTTTTTTTTTTTCGATTCGTAACTTTTTTTTCGATTCGTAACTTTTTTTTTTTTTTTTTTTTTTTTCGATTTGTAATTTTACGTGTCTCTATTGAAACAAAAAAAACGAAACGAAAAAAAACTTTTTTTTCGATTCGTAACTTTTTTTTTTTCGATTCGTAACTTTTTTTTTTCGATTTGTAAATTATTTTAAATTGTAATAATAGCATACTCATTACATCAAATTATGAATTATGCCCCGATTACGAATCTACGAATGTTCCGAATGTACGAATAAATACGAATGTCTCCGAAAATTAAACTAACGAAAAAAAATTAAATTAACTGGAAAAAAAAAAATAACTCGTACGAATGTACGAATCGTTACGAATAAGAACAACGACGACTTACGAATGTACGAATCGTTACGAGTAAGAACAACGACGACTTACGAATGTACGAATCGACGGAAACGAAAAAAAAAAAACGAAAAAAAACGAAACAAAAAAAAACGAAACAAAATTTTTTTCGGAAACGAAAAAAACAAGAAAATTAGGCGATGTTAGCTGGAACTCCGTGTAACCTTATAATTTCCCTGATGCAGATGTCAGTAGTAGCGGAAGCCGAGGGAGTACCTTTCATGGGTAGGAAGTGAGCCATCTTTGAGAGACGGTCAATGACAACCAGAATCGTGGTGAAGGAATCTGAAGGGGGTAAATCCACGATGAAGTCCATGGAAATCTCCTTCCATGGACGTTCCGGGACAGATAATGGACGTAACAGACCCCAGGATTTAGTGTTGGACCCCTTGTTCCTTTGACAAATGTTGCAAGAGAGAACGTATTCCTGACAGTCTTTTCTCCAGCCCGGCCACCAGTAAGATCGACCTACCAAGTCCACTGTTTTCTGTACTCCAAAATGGCCGGACATCTTGTGGTCATGAAGGGTCTGCAGAACTTGGAGTCTGACAGGAGGAGGGACAAAGATTCGGGCATGGGCCCAGAGTAAATCCTGCTTCCTTTCAAGAAAAGGTAATGTGGGAGAAGAGAACTGGTTGGAAGCCTGTTTGAGGGCTGTGGTTAAGTCAGGCTGAATGGCATGGAGAAAGTTGTGGGCGGACAGGATAGTAGCAGGTTCTTTCGAGGATTCAGTGTCCAGAAACATACGGGATAAGGCATCCGCCTTGCCATTCTTGGAGCCAGGACGGTAAGTGATGTGGAAATTAAATCGGGAGAAGAACAAGGCCCAGCGGGCCTGTCTGGGTCTAAGGCGTTTTGCAGCCCTGAGGTACTCCAAATTGCGGGGTCAGTGAAGATGAGGATGGGTTGGGAAGCTCCTTCAAGCAGGTATCTCCATTCCTCGAGAGCGAATTTAATCGCAAGTAATTCCCGGTCGCCTACATCATAATTCTTTTCAGGGGGACTTAGTTTTCGGGAGGAAAAGGCGACTGGGTGAAGGAGGGCCTTTGGGCCACTTCTCTGCGATAGGATTGCTCCTAAAGCAGAGTCTGAAGCGTCCACCTCTAGGACGTAAGGGAGTTCGGGGTCAGGGTGCTGTAAGATGGGTGCAGAGGAAAAGAGTTCCTTGAGCTTCTCAAAAGCGCTCTGCGCTTGGGGAGTCCACTGGAACTTAACTTGCTGGCGAGTCAGTTGGGTGATTGGGGACACAATGGCAGAAAATCCCTGAATGAACCGTCTATAAAAGTTGGCAAAGCCGATAAAACGTTGGACTGACCTCTTGTCCGTGGGAGCAGGCCAATCCTGGATGGCCTTCACTTTTTGGGGATCCATCAGTACTCCTCCGGTGGTTATGATGAAGCCCAGGAACTGGATGGTATCAGTCTCGAACTCGCATTTCTCTCCCTTGACGTAGAGCCCGTGTTTGCGGAGGATGAGAAGAACTTTCCGGACATGTTGACGATGGGCTTCTAGGGAATCGGAGAAAATCAAGATATCATCAAGATATACAATGAGGAAGTTATCCAAATACTCACGAAAAATGTCATTGACAAGGTGCTGGAAGGTAGCTGGGGCATTACAAAGTCCAAACGGCATGACCAGGTACTCAAAATGGCCGAATCTGGACCTAAAAGCCGTCTTCCATTCATCCCCAGAGCGTATTCTAACTAAATTGTAGGCCCCACGAAGATCCAGCTTGGTAAACACTTTGGCAGTCCTGAGCCGTTGAAAAAGTTCGGGAATGAGCGGAAGTGGGTACCTGTTCTTGATAGTAATTTTATTGAGTTCCCTGTAATCTACACAGGGTCTGAGGGAACCGTCTTTCTTTTCAACAAAGAAGATCCCAGCCCCTGCTGGCGAAGAAGATGGTTGGATGAACCCTTTGGCAAGATTCTCGTCGATATATACCCGTAGGGCTTCAAGCTCAGTTTCAGACAAAGGGAAAATCCTTCCGAAGGGGATCTCAGCCCCTGGTAGGAGATCAATCGGACAATCGTAAGAGCGATGAGGGGGAAGAACTTCGGCCTTTTTTTCATCGAAGATGTCCATAAAGTCTTGGTAGGGTGTTGGGACGTGTTGCAGGTCCTTGGCACTGGGTTGCAAGGCAAGATGGGTGAGAGGTACTGCGGGTTGATCCGGAAGGCAGTGCTGCAAGCAGTAAGAGGAGGAGAACTCCACTTCCTTGTTGACCCAGTCAATCCGAGGGTTGTGAGCCAGTAGCCAGGGGTACCCCAGGATCAGGGCCGGTCCGTCCCGGGGTGCACGGGGTGCAGTGCACCCAGGCGCCACAGAGGTGGGGGCGCTGGAGCGCCAGAGTGCTCCGCTCCCTCCTCCTCTCCTTGTCCGTAGGCGGCGCGGCTCTCTCCGCCTGTCGCCGCCGCGCAGTGACGCCACGGGGGGGGGGTGGTGGGGCGCTCCGTGGCCGAGCCCGACTTGTTTAGAACAGAGCGCGTGTGAGGCTTGTGCTGGTGGGCGGGAGGCGGAAGTTAAACACAGGAGGAGTCCTGTGTTTAACTTCCGCCTTCTGCCCACCAGCACAAGCCTCACACGCGCTCTGTTCTCCACCCGGGCGGCGCGGCTGCACACTGTCCTCTCCAGCTGCCGCCCGGGTGGTTTTAATTAGCCTAGTGGTGGGGGGGGTGGTTTGTCTAGGGGGGGGGGTCTATACCAATGTGGGGGGGGTGGTTTGTCCTGGGGGGTCTATACTAATGTGGGGGGGGGGGGGTTTGTCCTGGGGGGGTCCATACTAATGTGGAGGGGTTGTCCTGGGGGGGGGTCTATACAAATGTGGGGGGGGGTTTGTCCTAGGGGGGTCTACTAATGTGGGGGGGTTTGTCCTGGGGGGGGTCTATACTAATGTGGGGGGGGGTTTTGTCTTGGGGGGTCTATACCAATGTGGGGGGGGGTGTTTGTCCTGGGGGGGGTCTATACTAATGTGGGGGGGGGGGGTGGTTTGTCCTGGGGGGTCTATACCAATGTGGGGGGGGGTTTGTCTAGGGGGGGGTTTTGTCCTGGGGGGGTCTATACTAATGTGGGGGGGGGGGTGTCCTGGGGGGTCTATACTAATGTGGGGGGGGGTTTGTCCTGGGGGGTCTATACTAATGTGGGGGGTCCTGGGGGGTTTGGTGGGGGTCTATACTAATGTGGGGGGGGGTTGTTGTCCTGGGGGGGGGGGGGGGGGGGGGGGGGGGTGGTCTATACTAATGTGGGGGGGTTTGTCCTGGGGGGGGTCTATACTAATGTGGGGGGGGGGGGGGTGGTTTGTCCTGGGGGGGTCTATACCAATGTGGGGGGGTGGTTTGTCCTGGGGGGTCTATATTAATGTAGGGGGGTTTGTCCTGGGGGGTCTATATTAATGTAGGGGGGGTTGTCCTGGGGGGTCTATACTAATGTATGGGGGGGGTTTGTCCTGGGGGGGTCTATACTAATGTGGGGAGTGGTTTGTCCTGGGGGGGTCTATACTAATGGGGGGTGGTTTGTCCTGAGGGGTCTATACTAATGTGGGGGGTGGTTCGGCCTGGGGGGTCTATACTAATGTGGGGGGGTGGTTTGTCCTGGGGGGGTCTATAGGAGTCCTGTGTTTAACTTCCGCCTTCTGCCCACCAGCACAAGCCTCACACGCGCTCTGTTCTCCACCCGGGCGGCGCGGCTGCACACTGTCCTCTCCAGCTGCCGCCCGGGTGGTTTTAATTAGCCTAGTGGTGGGGGGGGGGGTGGTTTGTCTAGGGGGGGGGGGGGGGGGTCTATACTATACTAATGTGGGGGGGTTGTGGGGGGGGTGGGGGGGGGGGGGTGTTTGTCCTGGGGGGTCTATACTAATGTGGGGGGGGGGGGGTTTGTCCTGGGGGGTCTATACTAAATGTGGGGGGGTGTTGTCCTGGGGGGGTCTATACAAATGTGGGGGGGGGGTTTGTCCTAGGGGGTCTGTACTAATGTGGGGGGGTTTGTCCTGGGGGTCTATACTAATGTGGGGGGTTTGTCTTGGGGGGTCTATACCAATGTGGGGTGGGGGGGTTTGTCCTGGGGGTCTATACTAATGTGGGGGGGGGGGGGGTGGTTTGTCCTGGGGGGTCTATACCAATGTGGGGGGGGTTTTGTCTAGGGGGGGGGGTTTGTCCTGGGGGGGTCTATACTAATGTGGGGGGGGTTGTCCTGGGGGGTCTATACTAATGTGGGGGGGGGGTGGTTGTCCTGGGGGGTCTATACTAATGTGGGGGGGGTTGTCCTGGGGGGGGTCTATACTAATGGGGGGGGGGGGGGGGTTTGTCCTGGGGGGGGTCTATACTAATGTGGGGGGGGGGGGTTTGTCCTGGGGGGGTCTATACCAATGGTGGGGGGTGGTTTGTCCTGGGGGGGGTCTATACTAATGTGGGGGGGGTTTTGTCCTGGGGGGTCTATATTAATGTAGGGGGGGGGTTTGTCCTGGGGGGGTCTATACTAATGTGGGGGGGGGGTTTGTCCTGGGGGGGTCTATACTAATGTGGGGGGGGGTGGTTTGTCCTGGGGGGGTCTATACTAATGTGGGGGGGGTGGTTTGTCCTGGGGGGTCTATACTAATGTGGGGGGGTGGTTTGGCCTGGGGGGGGGTCTATACTAATGTGGGGGGGGTGGTTTGTCCTGGGGGGGTCTATACTAATGAGGGGGGGGGGTTTGTCCTGGGGGGGGTCTATACAAGCCTCACACGCGCTCTGTTCTCCACCCGGGCGGCGCGGCTGCACAATGTCCTCTCCAGCTGCCGCCCGGGTGGTTTGGGGGGGGGGGGGGCGGGGGAAGCGGGGTTGGCCTAGGGGGGGGGGGGGGGTTTGTCTAGGGGGGGGGGGGGGGGTCTATACCAATGTGGGGGGTGGTTTGTCCTGGGGGGGTCTATACTAATGTGGGGGGGGGTTTGTCCTGGGGGGTCCATACTAATGTGGAGGGGTTTGTCCTGGGGGGGGGGGGTTCTATACAAATGTGGGGGGGGGGTTTGTCCTGGGGGGTCTACTAATGTGGGGGGGGGGGTTTGTCCTGGGGGGGTCTATACTAATGTGGGGGGGGGTTTGTCCTGGGGGGTCTATACTAATGTGGGGGGGGGGGGGTGTTTGTCCTGGGGGGGTCTATACTAATGTGGGGGGGGTGGGGGTTGTCCTGGGGGGTCTATACTAATGTGGGGGGGGGGGGGGGTCTAGGGGGGGGGGGGGTTTGTCCTGGGGGGGGGTCTATACTAATGTGGGGGGGGGGGGGGGGGTTTGTCCTGGGGGGTCTATACTAATGTGGGGGGGGGGTTTGTCCTGGGGGGGGTATACTAATGTGGGGGTTTGTCCTGGGGGGGTCTATACTAATGTGGGGGGGTTTTGTCCTGGGGGGGGGTCTATACTAATGTGGGGGGGGGGGTTGTGGTTTGTCCTGGGGGGGGTCTATACCAATGTGGGGGGGGGGTTTGTCCTGGGGGGTCTATATTAATGTAGGGGGGGTGGTTTGTCCTGGGGGGTCTATATTAATGTAGGGGGGGTTGTCCTGGGGGGTCTATACTAATGTATGGGGGGTGGTTTGTCCTGGGGGGTCTATACTAATGTGGGGGGTGGTTTGTCCTGGGGGGGGTCTATACTAATGGGGGGGGTGGGTGGTTTGTCCTGGGGGGTCTATACTAATGTGGGGGGTGGTTCGGCCTGGGGGGGGTCTATACTAATGTGGGGGGGTGGTTTGTCCTGGGGGGGTCTATACTAATTTGGGGTGTTCGTCCTGGGGGGGGTCTATACTAATTTGGGGTGTTCGGCCTGGGGGGTCTATACTAATGTGGGGGGGGGGGTTTGTCCTGGGGGGGGTCTATACTAATGTGGGGGGGGGGGTGGTTTGTCCTGAGGGGGTCTATACTAATGTGGGGGGGGGTGGTTTGTCCTGGGGGGGTCTATACTAATGTGGGTGGCGGGCTGGTTTGTCCTGGGGGGTTTATACTAATGTAGGGGGGGTTTGTCCTGGGGGGGGGGGTCTATATTAATGTTGGGGGGTTGTCCTGGGGGGTCTATACTAATGTGGGGGGGGTGGTTTGTCCTGGGGGGGTCTATACTAATGTGGGGGGTGGTTCGGCCTGGGGGGTCTATACTAATGTGGGGGGGGTGGTTTGTCCTGGGGGGGGTCTATACTAATGTGGGGGGTGGTTCGGCCTGGGGGGTCTATACTAATGTGGGGGGGTGGTTTGTCCTGGGGGGTCTATACTAATGTGGGGGGTTCGTCCTGGGGGGGTCTATACTAATGTGGGGGGGGGGGGTGGGGGGTTTGTCCTGAGGGGGTCTATACTAATGTGGGGGGGTTAGTTTGTCCTGGGGGTCTATACTAATGTGGGTGGCGGGCTGGTTTGTCCTGGGGGTTTATACTAATGTAGGGGGGGTTTTTGTCCTGGGGGGTCTATACTAATGGGGGGGGGTTTGTCCTGGGGGGGCTATACTAATGTGGGGGGGGTCTGTACTAATGTGGGGGGGGGGGGGGGTCTGTGGGGGGGGGTGGTTGTCCTGGGGGGTCTATACTAATGGAGGGGGTGGTTTGTCCTGGGGGGTCTGTACTAATGGAGGGGGTGGTTTGTTCTGGGGGGTCTGTACTAATGGAGGGGGGGGTGGTTTGTTCTGGGGGGTTTGTACTAATGTAGGGGGGGAAAGGTTTGTCCTGAGGGGGGTCTATACTGATAAAGGGGGGTGTTTTTGTCCTGGGGGTCTATACTAATGGGGGGGGGGGTCTGTCCTGACGGAGGTATTTATACTTAGTGAAGGGTCTGCACTGACGGAGGGGGGGGTCTATACTTAATGGAGTGGGGTCTGTACTGAGGGACGACTATAGTTGGTGGAGGGGGTGATACCATGTTTTACTGCACCAGGTGACACCAACCCTAGTGATGCCACTGCAGCTGCGGGCTCTTATTTCCCCTCTCCCTCACCTCCTCGTGCGCTGCTGTACTAATGAGCGGCGCACTATGTTTCTTCCCCCGCCTTCATAACGGCCAGGGAAGAAAAAACAAAGGAGCAAAGAAAAGGATTGTGGGACACGTGGTCCCAAGGACTGGCAGCCCCACTGTAACACGGAAACTGCAGCCCAAACAGCATGCTCAGCTGAATGGGAGAGAGAAAGCCAGGAGCCCGGGAAGGCTTTCAGGGAAGGGCACCCAGGACTCCAGAGGGAGAGGGCAGTGCTGAGAGAACACCATCAGAGAGAGAGAAAGCCACACAGCCTGGCGCCATCCCTGGTGGAGGAAGGAATAGAGTCATTGCAGGAATACAGATATGGGCTCTACCCAGCGGAGTCGCCACGGGCAATTCAGAGTGAGCAGACTCCTGATCAGAGGAACCGTTGTTGCTGTATCGCTGGGTCAGGTGAGAGGGCCGATCGGCCATTATTTACTACCATCTCTTGTAACATGTCTGCAGTCTCTGACCATCTCTTGTAACATGTCTGCAGTCTCTGACCATCTCCTGTATTGTGTGCAGCCTGACCGTCTCCTGTACTATGATTGCAGTCTCTGACCGTCTCTAGTATCATGTCTACAGTCTCTGACCATCTCCTGTACTATGTCTGGGGGCTCTTTCTAATAGACTCTCTAACAGAAGCCCCCTCTGTGTGCATCAGAGAGACTCCCCTCCAGGTCTCATTATTGTACGCTCTTCCTGTATTTTCTTTATTGGTAAAAGATCATGGGAGGATCCCAGGGTAACGAAGACTTCTTACGGGAACATCTCTGTGTTGAAGTCGTTGTCATAGAAACATTTGTAAAGGGGAGGAGTTGGTAAAGATGACCACGCCCACGTGGGGGCGCCAGAAATATTTCTGCACCCACCCTAGGATCGTCTGTGACCCTAGGATCGGCCCTGGATCAGCTGCCCATTTGCGGAAATCTACTACATAGTCCTCTACAGGTCTTCTCCCTGGGATAGGGTATGCAGGGTGGTTTCTGCTGTACCTGTGCGTTGGGAGTCGTCGTAGAGTGCTGCCATAGCGGAAAAGAAAGTCTCTACAGAATTCAATTGTGGGCTTTTCTGTTCCATCAAATGGTGCGCCCAGGATTGAGGGTCATCAGAAAGGAGAGAGATGATGAACCCTACTTTAGTGGATTCCAACTGGAAGGTCCTGGGTTGTAGGGCTAGGTGAAGCAAACAGGAGTTTTTAAAAGAGCGAAATTTCCTTCGGTCCCCGGAAAAACGTTCTGGTGTGGGGACCCTGGGATCAGGATGGGACACATCATAGGCAGGGAGAGCACCTCCAGGTGTTGATAGAAGAGTGGAGGTGCTGGCTACCGGGGGTGACTGGTCCGCTTGGTTTGGGGATAAGGTCAGATGCTGAAGATGCCCCTCGATCTGAAAGTATCCATCCTGGAGGCGTTGTACAGCCTGGGTAAGGGTTGTCACCTGCTGGCATAAGGCCTCAAGGGGTGAACCAGCTCTGTCGGCCTCGGACATTGGCTGGTTTGTACTGTCAGAGGTACTCACCCGGGCCGATATGCTGAGAGCTGCTCCCCTTGCGACTAAGCGCACGATGCCTCTGGAGTGGGTACAGAGGACACCGGGCTCAAAGATGCACGGGTTGCCAGCAGGAGTGTAGCAGGTGGTGTGCAGTAGCGTCGTAGACCAGGAGAGGCTGAAGCTGCACTGGGAGTAGACACCTGGCAGGGTTGTGATCAGGTAGAGGTTGCAGAGGTACCAACACGTATACTGAAGGAGGACCCTCGGGAGCATAAGAGAACTGCAAGTCCTGAACACTGAGCGGGAGATAGTCCAGCAAGCAGGCCGAGGGTCAAACACAGGCAACCAGGCAGTAGAAGTATCCAAAGGCAAGCCGGGGGTCAAACACAGGTAAGTAACTCAGAGAATGTCCAGGAGGCAAGCCGGGGGTCAAGCACAGGTAATCAAGCAGTAGAGGTGTCCAGAAGGCAAGCCAGGGGTCAAACACAGGTAAGTAACTCAGAGAATGTCCAGTAGGCAAGCCGGGGGTCAAGCACAGGTAATCAGGCAGTAGAGGTGTCCAAAAGGCAAGCCGAGGGTCAAACACAGGTAAGTAACTCAGAGGAAGTCCAGTAGGCAGGCCGAGGGTCAAACACAGGTAATCAGGCAGAGAGGTATCCAGGAAGCAAGCCAGAGGTCAAACACAGGTAAGTAACTCACGGAAGGACCGGTAGACAGGCCGAGGGTCAAGCACAGGTAATCAAGCAGTAGAGGAATCCAGGAAGCAAGCCAGGGGTTCAAACACAGGTAGTAGCGGTAGCGGTAGTCAGGAGGATTCCGGGTCGGCACTGGTAGTCAGGTAGATGCAGGGTACAGGATACAGGATACAGGATACAGGATACAGGATACTGGACTGGAGACAGGACTCAGAAGAGACAACAAACCAGCAATTTGGAAGCGGACAGGGAAGGCCTTTTATAGGCCAGGTAACTGGTCAGGTGGGATACCCGGACGAGTGCGCATGCGCACTCGTCTTCCGTCAGCGCCGCGCACAGTGGTGAGGCGTACTGGCTGGGTTGTGACAGATACCCGAGAGCCGCGGACCCGCGCATGCGCACCTGTTACCCGGCGTACCTGTAAACCTCGTTGCGCCGCTCTACCGCGCGTGCGCAGCCCTGGAACCCGGCGGAGAGACCTGGTATTTCCCTGACATAAGCCTAGATTAAGGCTTACATGTAGGTCCAAGAAATATCTCCTAAACCTACATGGTTTAGGAGATATTTAGAAAAAAAGAGGCATCACTGCGCATGCCGAGATCACGGCGATATGCCGCTTTCATGAGCATGCACGGGAGTGATGTCATCGCCGACCCAGCGAATGACAGCGCTGGAGCGGCGGGACCCGGAAGTCACTCCGGGCTTGATGGCGCTGGAGAAGGTCGTGGATGAGAGTTGCTTCGGGGTCTTCGTTCTCAGGTAAGTTATTCATAGTGAGCTAGTATGCTATGCCTTTGCCTTGCAGGTTTCGTTTTTTTTTTGGGGAAGGCTTTACTTCCTCTTTAAGTGGTTAAATAAAATAAAAATAAAATAAAACACACATTAAATGATGTTTTAGTGGTTAGAGAACCGCGTTCATTTATGTCTTTTAGACCTATGGGGAATTCGGCTTTAATAACTTTGGTCTGCTGGTCTCTTGTAGAAAATCCATTAGTAGCCCAAGATAAGCAGACCATTGTCACTTGGATTCCTATCCACTAAGTGTTAATTGTTCCATGTTCTGCTGAGCTGGAATTGATTGCATTTTTTTTCTTTAGCAAACAAGCCTGAAAATGTTCATGTATGACCTTTTCTAACAAGTGAAATCATTTCCTTTTAAAAGGAAATTCAAGGGAAGGAAACCTGTACATAAACTTCCACAGAAGACAATAGGAACGCTATAAATTTGGACCTTTTAGCTGGGTGTGGGTTGGCTTCCTGCTTCAGAGGTTTTGTGCTTATCACAATCCTGTTTCCCCATCATTTATAATGTTTTTTAGCTTGCTTATATCTTAATTCCTCCATCGCAGATGTGTCCCCTTTTTCCTGTTTCTCTCAAAGTATATGTTGGAAACGTTACAGGCTCGCAGAAATGGACACCTGTGTTTAAAAAGTGCTAAATCAGGGGGTGATCGAATTCAAAGTTAGCACTTCTAAAATTATCAATGGTCAGCTATAGGCGGTGGTGACATATCTGTATTGTTTGAAGTGACCTCTCCAGGACTTTACTGCAAAGCAAAAAAACAACTTGCAATAGGTTATTATTGTTATTTTTATACAGGATTTATATAGCGCCAACAGTTTGCGCAGCGCTTTGCAATAGAAAGGGAGATAATACAGCAACAATACAATTCAATATGGGAAGGAAAAAAGCCCTGTACACACTAGTATTTTTTTTTTTTTCATTAAACCCATGAAAAAAAAAACTGACAGCTCAGGAAGAGCAGCTGTACTAACAATCCGACGCTAGTGCAGCGATCTCCCCTCATGTTCTATTGTGTTCTGACAGGGGGGCGGCACCAACACCAGCCGATCGGGCAGATCTTTTTCGGTCGTGCCCCTTCGAGAGAAGCCAGCTGAACGGTGGCCTTCTGTCCGACTCACTCCAGTACACACATGCCGAATGTTGGCCAGTTTCTATTGAACCAGCCGATGCTGCCCAATATTTGGTCCGTGTGTGCTAGGCTTTAGGGGGGTCCTGCTCCTGGGAGATTACAATCTAATAAGAAGGGTCTGGTGGAACAAAAGGTAATAACTGTGAGGGATGAACTGATGGGAGAAATAGAAGATTTGGTTATTAGCTGAAGGCAGGATTCAGGCAGCTGTAGAGATGAGTTTTCAGGGATCGCCTAAAAGTGAACAGGGTAGGAGATAGCCGGGCAGATTGAGGTAGGGAGTTCCAGAGGATGGGAGAGGCTCTGGAGAAGTCTCGGGGCAAGCATGGGAGGAGGAGACAAGGGGGCTTGAGAGTAGGAGGTCTTGGGAGAAGCAGAGAGGACAGTTTGGGTGAATATTGGAGACAAGTTTGGCGATGTAGCTCAGGGCAGAGTTGTAAAAGGCTTTGTATGTTATTGTTAATGTTTTGAATTTTATTCATTGGGCAATGGGAATCTAGTGGGGAGGGATTGGTAGAGAGGGGTGGCGGACACTGAACGGTTGGTAAAGTGGATGAGTCTGCCAGGAGCATTCATGATAGAGTGAAGAGGGTATAGTCTGCGGAGAGGTAGGCCAATGAGTAGGAAATTACGATAGTCAAGGCAAGAGATAACAAGGGAGTGAATAAGTTGCTTAGTGGTTTCAACAGTTGAAAAGAGGTCTATTTACGCAAGTGAAGACTACAAGATTTGGACCGTGATTGGATTTGGGGCTGAAAGGACAGGTCAGAGTCCAGGATTAGTCCCAGCACCCTGGCATGAAGGGAGGGACTGATGGTTGTATTATTGATCTTGAAGGAGAATTCACGGGAGGGGACACGGGCAGGAGGGAATATTATGAGCTCATCCATGCTGATAAGTCAGTTAGTAAGTTGGTAATGCAAGAGGAGACTAAAGGAGTGAGGTGAGGAGTAGAGAGATAGATTTGAGTGTCATCAGCATAGAGATGGTAGTGGAAGCCATGGGAGTTTATCAAGTGACCAAGGGATAAGTCGTAGGTGGATAAGAGGAGGGGTCTGAGAACAGAACCTTCAGAGAACCCTACCGAAAGAAGAGGTGGAGAGGAGGAGATGGAGTTAAAGGTACAGTAGACATATATGTCCTTCAATATCACATAAACAGAAATATACATCCTTGCAAAACTGGTGTCATACCGTCTCATGGTTTCGAAAATTTGTGAGCTTCGATTGATTTTGTATGGTATAGTAACACTGTACTCACACCGACGGGTGGGGTGGATATTTGCCCTCCCCCTCATATTACAACCACCTCCTTGTTGGGGCATCAGATGTGGGGAAGGGGATCTTGTCCATTCCCCACATCTGAGCATTGGGACAGGGTGATTTGCAAGGAGGGAGGCTTTGCCTCATGCAAGGTACCCTGGCAATCTTGGAAGGCATGTGGTCTGGACTGGTGTGCCAAAATCTCCTGTATTCCAGGGCTGATCTTTTGTTATAAAAGTCAGATGGTCTATGTTGTTTAGAGACAAGTGAAAGCTCTTCTCTGTGACAAGTCCTCTTGCTGCTCTGAACACCTTTTTAGATGTCACACTTGCAGCAGGGCAGACCAGTAGGTGATACCACTAAGCACACTGGGCAGGCTACAGCCAGTGGTCAATGCTGGGCACATGGTCGTACAAGGTTTCCTCCCCGCCTTTTAAGATTTCAGTTTCAATCATGGCAAATACAGTCAGCCATCATACGGTTCACACACAGCCTGACAATTCTGGCCACTGTGGCTTGAATAGTCTAATGCCCCGTACACACGGTCGGAAATTCCGACCACAAAATCTGTTGGATGTTTTCCGACAGATTTTGTCCGACACTGGTGTTGCATACACACGGTCGGACAAAGTTGTCGGAAAATCCGATCATTCTGAACGTGGTGACGTTTTTTGCATACGACGGAACTATGTAGAGGCTATTAGCCAATAGGTTTGGTCTCCTAATTTGATCTGAGCATGCGTGGCACTTTGTCCGTCGGAATTCTCTACACACGATCGGAAAAAGTCAGATCGGATTTTGTTGTCGGAAAATTTGAGCCCACACACGGTCGGATTTTTCGACAACAAGGTCTGATCGGACATTTTCCGTCGGAATTTCCGACCGTGTGTACGGAGCATAAGTAAAGAGGCTGCTGCTCTTGACAGTTTGACAGAGAAGTCAGCAATGAAGGATTGTTGGCCAGCAGAGTGATCTCTGCTCTCTTTGGGAAATGCGTCAAAAAGGCACTGTTGAAGCAGTTCTTCTCTGGGCTGACAGAAGAAGGTAGTCTACTTTGACATTGTGTATGCATTGAACCATGAAGAACAAATACCCAGTATCCAAGCACAATGAAACCTCATAACCACACGGACATCATCCAACTGCTCCAAAAGTCTGTCTGCCTTCTTCCTCTTTCTCCTCCCACCGCAACCTCCCAAGCATCCTCTTCTGACTCCTCCTTAGCCCCCTACTTCCTCTAAATCCCAGGATAAGGAGCAGTGGACAGAGGTTACTGGTGGCCCCAGGATGGCATCAAACACAACATGTGTTTAAGTAGAAACACTAAGGTGATGGTGTAACTTATCAGTACTTGATCACTACTCACCATTTTGTTTAGCCCCCCAAAGGAGGCCAGAACATTGCAGGAGTCCTTGATAAACAGCCACTGTTGAGGTGAAAAATCTACAAACTCCCCAGAGCCTTCCTTGTCCCATACTCGCAGAGATACTGGATGATCACTTTCTGCTGCTTCTGTAGCCTCTGAACTATATTTAATGTGAAATTCCAGCATGTGGGGTGTGGCATATCAGTTGCATGACAGGCAGCTGATGTTGGCACTGCATTTCTACCAGGCGAGCAATGGCCATGCAGTAGGGCTAAACGTGTGTGAAGATGGCATGGCATGTATTAAAATCCAGGATAGTTTTACAGTAAGCTCTTTATTATTGTGTGTGTTTTAGGATATGTACCAGGCAAAGCTCATGCATGAGGTTCCCCAGGTGAAAGTCAGACAGCAGGTCTGTGCCATTATCATACACAACCTTGCCAGTTTTCATCTGGTGTAGGGTAAGCCGATTCTCATCTTGGGACTTGAGAAATGACAGTAGTCCTTTTGGGGTGGCTCCTTTACTCCCAGGCATACAAGCTGCAACATTGCATGGCGGCATTCGTCTGGAACATTGCATAGACTCTGGGGCACTTGGGGGGGGGGGGTGCTTGCTGGTCATAATGCTGAGGACTTGGAGAATGAGGAGGTAAAGCTAACTGATCTGCTACCAGCTTCTTTCAAACAATGAGATGGGTTCTCAAAGACATTTGGTATAGCTCATGCTGCATCTGTTCTATTCCTTAGCACATTATATATGTAAATGTTCATACATTTTGTAGATTTTTTATTTATTATTTTTGGCATTGGTACATGTACCCCATGGCAATGTCTGGATTCCTATGTCTCTTTTTTTTTTTTTTGGTTTAATAGTTTTTAGCCCCACAAAAGGAACACATTGAATAACAAAGTTCACCCCCTCCATAGACTTTAATGAACAAGCACCACCAATGTTTATAATTTATCAGTGGATATAATTCTCCAGATAAATAGACTCATTTGCTATTGTCATTATAGGGACTTTCACTAAAGACCTTCATTACCAGACTAAGACCAGACTGCTTGATATGTTCTTAACAATAAGCCCTCCAAATAGGTCTTTGTGAAGGCTCATTGGATTGTTTTTCTCTATGTCCGAAAAGAGTATGGCTTGTGCATCACCCAAGTCCTCTTCTTGCTGCAAATCTGCTATGGTCCTGGAAGAATATAGGTGTGGAAGGTTTTGTCAGCCAGTCAACTAGCTACAGGGGGTCCCCGAGTTACGAACTCGTTAGGGACTGTCCTCCTGTTCTTAAATCAGAAATGTTCGTAAGTCGGCCGCGCATGCGCAGACTGACAATTACGGACATTTCCGATGTTCCGTCGAATGCCGTTCTGCTCATGCGCAGCAAATTACGGACATTTGCGATGTTTGCCATCATTTTCCGAGGCTCCGTCTGGCCGCGCATGTGCAGAACGGCCGAAGGTCTGCGGAAAATGGCGGAGAGTCCCCCCAGCGCCCGGTTCGTAAGTAGGAGATGTTCGTAGTTCGGGCGTTCGTAAGTCAGGGACCCCCTATACTGGGTCTGCTGTGACTGTATATGGTGGTGACCACATTGAAAAAAAAAAAAAAGGGCAGCTCCAACATCTGTTCACTAACAAACTCACATGCCAAACTAAAAGGCCCTTGCAAGACCAAATCAAACATCCTATTTTTTTAACTCTAGCAAAAAATAAATTACAAACATGTTAAATGAAAGAAAATTATCTTAATAAGCCTTATACCGTGTACACACGACCGCTTTTTCCGTCGGAATAAAGTCTGATAGTTTTTTTGACGGAATTCCGCTCAAGCTGTCTTGCCTACACACCGTCACACCAAATTCCGACCACCAAGAACGCGGTTACGTACACCACATACGACGGGATTATAAAAGGAAAGTTCAATAGCCAGTGCACCACCCTTTGGGCTCCGTCTGCTAATGCCTCGTGCTTTTCAGAACGTTGTTGCTCTTCAGTTTGAGCTGGTGGGTTCGTATTTGTTCTTGTGCATGTAGTCAGTTCGCATTTGTTTGACAGTGCGTGCTATCTATAGTAGTACCGTATTTGATCTTCATTGCGTTCTTGTCTGCTCGTTTCTGATTTGCAGCTCGTTCTTTCAGGTCTTGCTGTTTTTCAGTGCTTTCTGTTTAGTTCGTTCTGACCAGCCGACCGTTTTGAAGCCATGCTGTGGGTACGTGCTCATCGTAGAGTTTGTGCTGTGCGGGGGCTTGGTGTTGGGCTTCTAGCTTAGACAAAAGCCCAGTCCATGAACAGGGTAGGGAGGAGTTCATGGACCAAGAATTGGTTGCTCCAGCGTGACCAATTCTGTCATATGCCTTTGCTGCGTGAGATCCGGGAGAATAATCTTGATGATTTCAGGAATTTTCTCCGGGTGACGGACCCGGTTTTTCACCGTCTGTTGGCTTTGCTGTCCCCTTATATCAGCAGGCAGAATACCTGCATGCAGCGAGCCATCACTCTGGAGCAGAGGCCAGTCACCACGTTGCTGTACTTGGCGTCTGGGAGAAGCCTGCAGGACCTCAAGTTCTCAACAGGCATCTCCCCCAGGCTCTGGGGATTAGGGATGAGCCGAACACCCCCGGGTTCGGTTCGCACCAGAACCTTCGAACGGACCGAAAGTTCGCGCGAATTTTCGAACCCTATACGTTATAATGGACGCGAACGTTCGAAATCAAAAGTGCTAATTACAACGGCCAATATGCATGTTAATGTCATAAAACAGGTTTGGGGACCCGGGTCCTGCCCCAGGGGACATATATCAATGCAAAAAGAACTTTTAAAAACTAACGTTTTTTCGGGAGCAGTCATTTTAATGATGCATAAAGTGAAAAAAAAAAAGTGAAATTTTCCTTTAAATATGGTACCTGGGGGGTGTCTAAAGTATGCCTGTGAAGTGGCATGTGTTTCCCGTGTTTAGAACTGTCCTTGCACAAAATGTCATTTGTAAAGGAAAAAAAGAAGCCATTTAAAACCACTTGCGGCTTTAGGTTTGTTCTTAAGTAGAATCTGAACAGGTACATTATGAAGTGTAGCTCCATCCCCAAAAAATCTATTTTTAAGCTTTTTGGAGAACATAGGGAGGGGTTATCACCCCTGTAACATTTGCTGTCTTTGCACATCTGTTCAGAACATGTCACCTCACTTTCCGTCCCAATGACAAATGTTTTTGGAAAAAGTGGGGTTTTAATTGAAACAAGGATTGGTGATAAAGTATCAGTAGAGAGGAGATACCTTTTTCCCAAATTAAATCTAACAGGATAGAATTTCCCTTCCTAGGGGTAGATTTCCTCTCACTTCCTGTTTTCTCTTTCCATTTGCAAGTAGGAGTCGTTTGTAAGTTGGATGTATGAAAGTAGGGGCCTGGCGTATATACTCTGCAGAAATTTGCCCTATTAGATGTTGGTGTAGCCACAAGACTGGTGGGCACAGGAATGGGCCCTGCTGTGAGTTAATAGATCAAGATTTGTAATTGCATGCACCTGTTGAACAGGGCAGAAAAATTGGGGGTGGTGGTGGTGGTGGTGGACGGTGTTGCCACAAGACTGTAAGCTCTCACAGTTACTCTTGGTGGGCGCAGGAATGGGCCCTGCTGTGAGTTATTAGATCAAGATTTGTAATTGCAAGCACCTGATGAACAGGGCAGAAAAATTGGGCCTTTGGCGGTGGTGGTGGACGGTGTTGCCACAAGACTGTAGGCCCTCATAGTTACTCTTGGTGGGCGCAGGAATGGGCCCTGCTGTGAACTATTAGATCAAGATTTGTAATTACCCGCCCCTGTTAAACAGGGGCTGAAAAATTGTGCCTTAGGCACTGGTGCTGGTGCCACAACACTGCAACCCCTCACAGATACTGTACTTGGAGCACAGCAGTCACACGTGTTGCGAAGCATTTTTTTAAAAAATTGTAAGTACACGCCCCTGTTAAACAGGGGCTGAAAAATTGTGCCTTAGGCACTGGTGCTGGTGCCACAACACTGCAACCCCTCACAGATACTGTACTTGGAGCACAGTGTTGCGAAGCATTTTTTTATAAAAATTGTATGTACACGCCCCTGTTAAACAGGGGCTGAAAAATTGTGCCTTAGGCACTGGTGTGGTGCCACAACACTGCAACCCCTCACAGATACTGTACTTGGAGCACAGCAGTCACACGTGTTGCGAAGCATTTTTTTAAAAAAATTGTAAGTACACGCCCCTGTTAAACAGGGGCTGAAAAATTGTGCCTTAGGCACTGGTGCTGGTGCCACAACACTGCAACCCCTCACAGATACTGTACTTGGAGCACAGTGTTGCGAAGCATTTTTTTTATAAAAATTGTATGTACACGCCCCTGTTAAACAGGGGCTGAAAAATTGTGCCTTAGGCACTGGTGTGGTGGCATGGATCATTGAGGAGGAGGAAGAGGATAGTCAGTGAACATAAGAGGACAGTCACTCAGCATCAGCATAGGCAGTCTTGAAGGGATGTGATGTGACATTAAAAATTATTCGGTTATATCCGCCTCAGGTGCCTGGTAGCTGGTGGTGATCGAAGACTGATTCATTTTGATGAAGGTCAGTCGATCAACCGAGGCGGTGGACAGGCGCACCCTATGATCAGTCACAAATCCTCCAGCAGCACTGAATGTGCGTTCGGACAGAACGCTGGAGGCAGGACAGGCCAGTAGCTCAATTGCATACTGTGCAAGCTCTGGCCAGTGATCCATCCTCAGGACCCAGTAAGCCAGAGGATTTTCGTTGGGAAAGGTGTCCAAGTCTGACCTTGCCCCAAGGTATTCCTGCACCATGTATATCAGACGCTGGCGATGGTTGCTGGAACCGATCATACCTTGGGGCTGCGGACTAAAAAATTGTCTGAACGCATCGGTCAGACGTCCACCTTCCCCACCGCTCCTTCTGCCACTGACCGAAGCCTCAGCAACTCGTCGCCCAGGACCAGGAGTTTGTAGCCTCCCAGTTTCTGGGAACGCGTTGCACAGACCTTTCTGCAAGGCCTCCCTGAGATGTCTCATCCTCTGCTCCCTCTGCGACGGCAAGATAAGGTCCGCAACCTTACCCTTGTACCGCGGATCAAGGAGAGTGGCCAGCCAGTAATGGTCCCTCTCCTTGATCCGAAGAACACGAGGATCCTTCCGCAGGCTTTGCAGGATCAGGGAGGCCATGCAGCGTAGGTTAGCTGAGGCATTCGGTCCGGAGTCTTCTGGGTCACTGAGGATGACATGATCGCCAGCCACCTCCTCCCAGCCACGTACAAGTCCACTGGTTTGTTGGGACTGTACATCATCCCTAAAAGACTGCTGCTGCTGATGCTGAGTGCCAGGCTCCACCTCCATGCTCACACAAATCCTCCTCCTCCTCCTCCTCCTCCTCCTCCTCATCCTCTTCCTGTGTGATGGGTGGGACAGGAGGAACACTGTCCGGATAAAGGGGGCCTTGAGAGGCAAGGAAGTCCTCCTCTTCCTGCCTCTGTTCTGCCTCAAGTGCCCTGTCCATTATCCCACGCAGCGTATGCTCCAACAGGTGGACAAGAGGGACAGTGTCACTGATGCATGCACTGTCACTGCTCACCATCCTCGTGGCCTCCTCAAATGGTGAGAGGACAGTGCATGCATCCCTGATCATGCTCCACTGACGTGGGGAAAAAAAAACCAAGCTCCCCTGACCCTGTCCTGGTGCCGTAGTCGCAAAGGTACTCATTGATGGCCCTCTGCTGCGTGTGCAGTCGCTGCAGCATGGCCAACGTTGAGTTCCACCTGGTGGGCATGTCACATATTAGGCGGTTCTTGGGCAGGTTCAGCTCCTTTTGCAGCTCAGTCAGCCGAGCACTGGCATTATAAGATCGGCGGAAATGCACACAGACTTTCCTGGCCTGCCTCAGGACATCCTGTAAGCCTGGGAACCTGCCCAAGAACCGCTGCACCACCAGGTTGAGGACGTGAGCCATGCAGGGCACATGGGTGAGCTGCCCCTGTCGCAGGGCGGAGAGGAGGTTGGTGCCATTGTCAGAAACGACCATTCCTGGCTTAAGCTGACGTGGCGTCAACCACCTCTCGGCCTACCCCTGCAGAGCTGCCAGAACCTCTGGCCCAGTGTGGCTCCTGTCCCCCAAACACACCAGCGCAAGCACGGCATGGCATCTTTTTGCCTGCGTACTTGCGTAGCCCCTTGTACGCCTACGGAGCACCGCTGGTTCCAAGGACAGAGCACTGGAGGAAGAAGAAGAGGAGGGGGTGGAGGAGAGAGGTGTGTCACAACCAGTAGCAGTAGTAGCGTTTTGGAGGCGTGGTGGCGGAACAACCTCCAACACTACTGCACCTTGTCCTGCATCCCTCCCAGCTGCCAATAGAGTGACCCAATGGGCCGTGAAAGAAAGGTACCGTCCCTGTCCATGCCTGCTGGACCATGAGTCAGCGGTAATATGCACCTTACCGCTGACCGCCCTGTCCAGCGAGGCATGGACATTGCCCTCCACATGCCGGTAGAGAGACGGAATCGCCTTCCGTGAGAAAAAGTGGCGTTTGGGAACCTGCCACTGAGGAACCGCACATTGAACAAACTCACGGAAGGGGGCCGAGTCTACCAACTGAAAAGGCAGCAGTTGAAGTGCTAGCAATTTAGCCAGGCTAGCATTCAACCGCTGGGCATGTGGATGGCTGGGAGTGTACTTCTTTCTACGGTCCAGCAGCTGGGGCAGGGAAATTTGCCTGCTGCAATCGGACGTCGGTGTACTGCAAGTACTTGGTTGTGACACACCTAATTCTACACCTTCAGTCCTCTCAGAGCAGCTTTCAGAGAGGACTGAAGGTGTAGTGGGGATGGAGATCCCAGCTGAGGAGGAGCAAGGAGAGGTCCGCTTAGTTCTTTGGTGTGGGTCTTTTATGTGTGCCTGCCAACGAGCTGCATGGCAGGTCGCCATATGTCTGGTCATGCTTGTGGTGCCCAAGCGGCTGATGTTTTGGCCACGCGAGATACGCTTGAGACAAATATTGCAAATAGCAGTGGTGCGATCTGCTGCACTCGTCTCAAAAAAGGCCCACACCAAAGAACTTTTCTGATAACGTGCAGAGGCAGCGCCCTGCACAGGCGGAGCTCTGCGGTGTTGTACAGTTGCTGTGCTGGCCTCTACCTGGCCTCCAGGGGGCATCCTGCCTCGTTGGACATGTGACGCCGCATCCTCCTCCTCCTCGTCCTCCTCCTCATCCTCTCTCCCTTCAGGCACCCACGTGGAGTCAGTGACCTCATCATCCCCTCCCTCTTCACCACTAGAGCAAACCTGGCAGTAAGCTGCAGCTGGTGGAACAGTACTGCCAGATTCCTCAAGCTGGGTATCATCATCCGAGCCTTCGAATCGTTGGGCATCCTCCTGGAGCATGTACCCAACACTGTGCTCAAAGAGTTCGGGGGACTCCTCAGGAGGACATGGTGGGTCTAGGGAAGGGGTGGCTGATGATGCTCTGTCAGTACCCTGAGCCTGGGTGAGAGAGGATGAGGAGGATGAGGAGGGCTTGGTCATCCATTCTACCAAGCCTTCAGCATGATGCGGCTCCACATGTCCAGCTGCCGAAAACAAAGACGCGCGTGTCCCATGGCCACGTGCTGATGACGATGCACGACCACGTCCACGTCCACGGCCACGTCCACTAGAAACAGAGCCTGCCTGCCCTGTGTTCTTGGCTCTGCACGCTCTGCCTCCCCTTGGCGGTCTTCCAGCCATTGTAGTCGGTAGTCCTGTGGGTGCTGCTGAGAAGAAAATATAGGAGCTCTGTGTGATGCCACTAACACACTAGAAGTCCTATGGGTGCTTCTGCAAAGAAAATAGAGGAGCTCTGTGTGATGCCACTAACACACTAGAAGTCCTGTGGGTGCTGCTGAGAAGAAAATATAGGAGCTCTGTGTGATGCCACTAACACACTAGAAGTCCTATGGGTGCTTCTGCAAAGAAAATAGAGGAGCTCTGTGTGATGCCACTAACACACTAGAAGTCCTGTGGGTGCTGCTGAGAAGAAAATATAGGAGCTCTGTGTGATGCCACTAACACACTAGAAGTCCTATGGGTGCTTCTGCAAAGAAAATAGAGGAGCTCTGTGTGATGCCACTAACACACTAGAAGTCCTATGGGTGCTTCTGCAAAGAAAATAGAGGAGCTCTGTGTGATGCCACTAACACACTAGAAGTCCTGTGGGTGCTGCTGAGAAGAAAATATAGGAGCTCTGTGTGATGCCACTAACACACTAGAAGTCCTATGGGTGCTTCTGCAAAGAAAATAGAGGAGCTCTGTGTGATGCCACTAACACACTAGAAGTCCTGTGGGTGCTTCTGCAAAGAAAATAGAGGAGCTCTGTGTGATGCCACTAACACACTAGAAGTCCTGTGGGTGCTGCTGAGAAGAAAATATAGGAGCTCTGTGTGATGCCACTAACACACTAGAAGTCCTATGGGTGCTTCTGCAAAGAAAATATAGGAGCTCTGTGTGATGCCACTAACACACTAGAAGTCCTATGGGTGCTTCTGCAAAGAAAATAGAGGAGCTCTGTGTGATGCCACTAACACACTAGAAGTCCTGTGGGTGCTTCTGCAAAGAAAATAGAGGAGCTCTGTGTGATGCCACTAACACACTAGAAGTCCTGTGGGTGCTGCTGAGAAGAAAATATAGGAGCTCTGTGTGATGCCACTAACACACTAGAAGTCCTATGGGTGCTTCTGCAAAGAAAATAGAGGAGCTCTGTGTGATGCCACTAACACACTAGAAGTCCTGTGGGTGCTGCTGAGAAGAAAATATAGGAGCTCTGTGTGATGCCACTAACACACTAGAAGTCCTATGGGTGCTTCTGCAAAGAAAATAGAGGAGCTCTGTGTGATGCCACTAACACACTTCAAGTCCTATGGGTGCTTCTGGGAAGAAAATGTAGGTCTGTGTGATGGGACTAACACACTTCAAGTCCTATAGGTGCTTCTGTGAACAAAATATATGATCTCTGTGTGATGGGACTAACACACTTCAAGTCCTATAGGTGCTTCTGGGAAGGAAATATAGGTCTGTCTGATGGGACTAACACACTTCAAGTCCTATAGGTGCTTCTGGGAACAAAATATATGATCTCTGTGTGATGGGACTAACACACTTCAAGTCCTATAGGTGCTTCTGGGAAGGAAATAAAGGTCTGTGTGATGGGACTAACACACTTCAAGTCCTATAGGTGCTTCTGGGAACAAAATATATGATCTCTGTGTGATGGGACTAACACACTTCAAGTCCTATAGGTGCTTCTGGGAAGGAAATATAGGTCTGTGTGATGGGACTAACACACTTCAAGTCCTATAGGTGCTTCTGGGAACAAAATATATGATCTCTGTGTGATGGGACTAACACACTTCAAGTCCTATAGGTGCTTCTGGGAACAAAATATATGATCTCTGTGTGATGGGACTAACACACTTCAAGTCCTATAGGTGCTTCTGGGAAGAAAATATAGGTCTGTGTGATGGGACTAACACACTTCAAGTCCTATAGGTGCTTCTGTGAACAAAATATATGATCTCTGTGTGATGGGACTAACACACTTCAAGTCCTATAGGTGCTTCTGGGAAGGAAATATAGGTCTGTCTGATGGGACTAACACACTTCAAGTCCTATAGGTGCTTCTGGGAACAAAATATATGATCTCTGTGTGATGGGACTAACACACTTCAAGTCCTATAGGTGCTTCTGGGAAGGAAATATAGGTCTGTGTGATGGGACTAACACACTTCAAGTCCTATAGGTGCTTCTGGGAACAAAATATATGATCTCTGTGTGATGGGACTAACACACTTCAAGTCCTATAGGTGCTTCTGGGAAGGAAATATAGGTCTGTGTGATGGGACTAACACACTTCAAGTCCTATAGGTGCTTCTGGGAACAAAATATATGATCTCTGTGTGATGGGACTAACACACTTCAAGTCCTATAGGTGCTTCTGGGAAGAAAATATAGGATCTCTGTGTGATGGGACTAACACACTTCAAGTCCTATAGGTGCTTCTGGGAAGAAAATAATGTAGGTCTGTGTGATGGGACTAACACACTTCAAGTCCTATAGGTGCTTCTGGGAACAAAATATAGGATCTCTGTGTGATGGGACTAACACACTTCAAGTCCTATAGGTGCTTCTGGGAAGAAAATATATGATCTCTGTGTGATGGGACTAACACACTTCAAGTCCTATAGGTGCTTCTGTGAACAAAATATATGATCTCTGTGTGATGGGACTAACACACTTCAAGTCCTATAGGTGCTTCTGGGAAGGAAATATAGGTCTCTGTGTGATGGGACTAACACACTTCAAGTCCTATAGGTGCTTCTGGGAACAAAATATATGATCTCTGTGTGATGGGACTAACACACTTCAAGTCCTATAGGTGCTTCTGGGAAGGAAATATAGGTCTGTGTGATGGGACTAACACACTTCAAGTCCTATAGGTGCTTCTGGGAACAAAATATATGATCTCTGTGTGATGGGACTAACACACTTCAAGTCCTATAGGTGCTTCTGGGAAGGAAATATAGGTCTGTGTGATGGACTAACACACTTCAAGTCCTATAGGTGCTTCTGGAACAAAATATATGATCTCTGTGTGATGGGCGGGGGGGGGGGGGGGGGGGGGGGGGGGCGGGGGGGGGGGGACTAACACACTTCAAGTCCTATAGGTGCTTCTGGGAACAAAATATAGGATCTCTGTGTGATGGACTAACACACTTCAAGTCCTATAGGTGCTTCTGGGAAGAAAATATAGGATCTCTGTGTGATGGACTAACACACTTCAAGTCCTATAGGTGCTTCTGGGAAAAAATATAGGAGCTCTGTGTGATGGGACTAACACACTTCAAGTCCTATAGGTGCTTCTGGGAACAAAATATATGATCTCTGTGTGATGGGCCTAACACACTTCAAGTCCTATAGGTGCTTCTGGGAACAAAATATAGGATCTCTGTGTGATGGGACTAACACACTTCAAGTCCTATAGGTGCTTCTGGGAACAAAATATAGGTCTGTGTGATGGGACTAACACACTTCAAGTCCTATAGGTGCTTCTGGGAACAAAATATAGGAGCTCTGCCTGCCTGCCACGAACACACTACAAGTCCTATAGGTGCTTCTGGGAACAAAATATAGGAGCTCTGCCTGCCTGCCAGGAACACACTACAAGTCCTATAGGTGCTTCTGGGAACAAAATATAGGAGCTCTGCCTGCCTGCCACGAACACACTACAAGTCCTATAGGTGCTTCTGGGAACAAAATATAGGAGCTCTGCCTGCCTGCCACGAACACACTACAAGCCCCTCTTTCTAAATCAATCTAAATGAATGAATCTATCTAACTCAATCTCTCTAAGTAAATCTCTCTAACTAACTAAATCCAGCAGAGTGTCACAGATCTAGCCTGCTCTATCTGCGCCGGAACAGCATGTGACCGGCGCAGACGGCGTGGCGGCCTTTTATAGGGGGGGGCGTGTACTACAGCCCCTGAGCTGTAATTGGCTACAGGCGTCCTGCCTGTAGCCAATTATGGCTCTTCGAGTTTCCGGGGCTGTGATTGGCCAAGCATGCGGGGTCACAGTGCATGCTTGGCCAATCATCAGCCAGCAATGCACTGCGCCGGCCGCGCCGGCCGCAATGCATTGCGGGGCCGCTCGCATCACACGAACGTGATGCGAGCGGCCAAAATAGTTCTGGGCTCGCCGAGCGAGCGAACGCCGGTGCTCGATGCGAACGTGGGTTCGCATCGAGCACCGGGCCCATCCCTACTGGGGATCATTATCCCAGAGACCTGTTCTGCCATCATCCAGGTCCTGCAGAAGGACTATAATAAGGTAAGATTTCTCCTTTAACATCTAATTCTATGTATTTAATGTATGCTAATATATTGTATTTATTTCATCATTCCCTAATTAACATGCTGTGAATGTCCCCTTTGTCCTCATGCATGCTGGAAGTCTTTAAAGTTCCTTTTTTGTCATTCATGCATATTTGCCTTCACTAACCTCCCCAGCATGCTATCCTGGGTCCATATACACATAGTATAGTCACTTAACAATGTTTTTTGCCAGCTTTATAGTACTGCTTTACCCTAAACACCCCCTATAATGTGTCCAAATTTTATTTGTGTCCTTAAATTCATGCAGAGTGCCAGTGGCTTTTTTTGGGGGGCCCAAAATCATTTGGAACCCTCCCTCCCCCAACCGCTAAGTCAGCTGATACCAATCTGCTGACTTTACTAAACCCATACACACTATACCTACCACATTTATGGTCATATTTCTGTATGAATTCCCAAAGCATGTAGTGAAAGGGCCTGCCTAAATACTTTCAAACGGTACTGGTTAAAGTTTGGTTCTCCTATTATCTTGATAGGTAATTGCATAATCTAAAAATGTGCTTCCATCTTGTTTGTTTTTTTGTATTATGCCACTTCTTACCTGTCCAGTGGGCTGCCAATAGTGTAATTAAGGAGGGGCTGGCCAAAGTAACACACATTACTTTGTTACTCCATTAGTTAGGGGAGAGGGTTATCTGTCCAAGACATACCCCCACCCTAAAATATTTCCAAGGGGCCATCAGAGCGGGTGAGGAATCTGATAAGTGGACCTTATATTTTTGCCTTTAAATACTCCTTCCAAAATATTTTATACTGATGTTGGCCAAGAATGTTTGTGTCTAATCTGCTTGCAATGTTTATGTGCAAAATTACAAATTTAATTTTTCTCGGTTGACTCCACAGTTTCCTTCAACGCCACAGGACTGTGGCATCCCAATTTGCCCAGCGGTGGGACTTTCCTAACTGCGGAGGGGCAATCGATGGGAAGCACATCCACATCATCCCACCACCCCATTCGGGGTCATACTATTTTAATTACAGGGGGTTTAATATTATTGTGTTGATGGTGGTGGTGTCGGCGACATACGAGTTTTTGTATGTGGACGTGGGGAGGAATGGCTGGATGTAGGATGGTGGAGTATTTGCCCGGACCGAGTTCTACTGACATCTCAAGAGTGGTGGCTTGGGATTGCAAACCCCGGAGGAGAACGTCAAAGGACTGCCCTTTGTCTTCGTTGAAGATGAGGCATTCGGTCTGGGTGACCATGTCATAAGGCCATTCCCCCAGAGGACCCTCACCCCGGAGAAGAGGGTTTTTAATTACCAGCTGGCCAGAGCCAGAAGAGTTGTGGAGAACACGTTTGGGATCCTGGCCAGGCGGTTATTGCTGTTTCAAACAGCCATAAATATGGCGGAATACAAACTGAATTATATCATTTTGAGCTGCTGCATCCTGCACAATTTTTTAAAAAGAAACAATGCTAATTATGTTGCCACAGTTGGGCCTGAGGCCGGACTTAGTAATGAAACACTGATGGCTCTGGAAGTGGGCCGTCCTGGCTTGCACCCCCAAATCGCTGTGAAGTGCGGCAAAATTATTTAGAATATTTTACGGGTAGGGGGGCCATTGCTTTGCCAGCACATTTAGAATAAATTTTATATTTCATCAGATAAAATCTTGAATTTGATTTACTGCTTGTGTTTCTTTTTGCAGGAGTTTCTCGGCTGCCCGAGACTCTCCCTCCTCATTGGCTGAGGTGGCAGCATGTTGCCATTGGCTCCTGCTGCTGTCAAAGTCAGTTAGCCAACAAGGAGAGAGGGGCGGTAGGGTCGAACCACGGCTCCGTGTCTGAATGAACACACAGAGCAGTGGCTCGGCTTGGGTGCCCCCATAGCAAGCTGCTTGCTGTGGGGGCACTCGGCAGGGGGAAGGGGCCAGAAGCGCTGGCGAGGAACCAGAGAAGAGGAGGATCTGGGCTGCTCTGTACAAAACCACTACACAGGGCAAGTAAGTATAACATGTTTGTTTCTGTTAAATAAAAATAAAAACTGAGACCTTAATATCACTTTAATCTTCAAATGGGAACACCTATTCCAAGGACAGCCGTCTAAGAGGGGAAATTCCCATGCCTTGGGAGATTTTCTGTTGCATCTCTGAAACAGGAAGTAAAGGGAAATTTCCACAATGGTACACAGACAGCAAAAAATAGCCTGGCAGTGGTTGGACCCCAAAATATTTGGGCTATACATATTGTACACTTAAAGTGATTGAAAAGTTTTGTTTTTTTTTTTTCTATAAAAAATAACAAACATGTTATACTTACCTGCTCTGTGCAGCCCAGATCCTCCTCTTCTCATGTCCCTCTTCTGTGCTCCTGGCCCCTCCCTCCTGTTGAAAACCCCATCACAGCAAGCAGCTTGCTATGGGGGGCACCCAAGCCGAGCTGCAGCTCTGTGTGTCCATTCACACAGGGAGCTTCGGTTAGGCAGCTGCCCCCTCGCTCTCCTGATTGGCTAACTGACTTTGATTGAGAACAGCAGGAGCCAATAACGCCACTGCTGTGTCTCAGCCAATCACAAGGGAGATTCCCAGATGGCCGAGACACTCTTGGACATTGCTGGACAGAGATGGAGCTCAGGAAAGTATTAGGGGAGCTGCTGCACACAGAAGGTTTTTATCTTAATGCATAGAATGCATTAGGATAAAAAAAAAAAACTTCTAACTTTACAACTCCTTTCATTTCTCAATTTATTTATTTATGTGATTTTATTTAGGCTGGAGTATTACTTTAAGAAGGCAGTATTACCAAAAAAAATATTGTAGTATCGGCACATTTCCTACTTCCTTTCCTACAAAATACAGTCACTTTTAACGAGTATCAGCAGATTTAAATGTTTACACAAGTTTTGGACTCATCTCCTGACAATGATGCAGGAGACTTTTGCCAACTCACATACTTGATTATTCTGTTGATTGCTAGTATTGAGTTTGTTTAGTGCACAGGAAACATCTGACAGTATTCGCTTTTCAAAATCTTAGTTCCTGTTTTGGAAAAAACAATAATAAGTCTTATCGGTGATAGAATGTTCTCAGACACCTCGGATTTGTTTTAAATCCATTAACAGTCTTAACTTTGCAAAATCGTGTTAGCAGCGGTAACACAAACACCGCTAATGCATGCGTTCCTGGCAGTTTGTTTGGGTTGTCTAAATATACAACTTTAAATGCACTGATTTTAATTGGCTGACCGTCCGATGTCCAGTAAATTGTGGGGGATTTCTCTGTCATCCGGTTGTTGTTTTTATAGTGATGAGGTCCATCTTGAAGTGAAAGTTTGCCCATTTTAAAAGTTCAGAGTACGAACAAAGAGAGCTAAAATTGGTAACATGCAACTGGCTTGAATCATAAACTACTAACTAGTGAACACAATAAGGTACGGAGTCACCAGCTGTGGTGTAGACACAATCGTAGAAGAGGTGACAGTTGAGGAGTTGTTGTGGGCCCCTGGCTCATATTTTGACCCCTTTCACACTGAGGCGCTTTTCAGGTGCTTTCAAGCTAAAAAAAAAAAAAAGCACATGAAAAGCTTACGAAACCTATTTCCATTAAAATCAATGAATGCTTTCACACTGGGGCAGTGCACTTGCAGGGCGCTGAAAAATGCCCCTCTCCATTGAAATTAATGGAAAGCTCTTCAAAAGCGCCTGAAAAGCTCTTTAAAAGCGCTCAGTGTTTTACTGGCAGTTTAGCGCCTCAGTGTGAAAGGGGCCTTTGTATCAGGGCCCAGGTGAGTTTGGAGTGCTGTAGGAGCGGTGTATTTACTGCTCCTAAAGCGCCCCTTCCCATAGAAAACAATGGGGCAGCACTGCAAACCCTCTGCAAAGCTTCTGCCAAGCGCCGCTGCAGCGGCGATTTGCGGGTGGTTTCAACCCTTTTTCGGCCACTAGCGGGGGTTGAAACTGCCCGGCTAGGGGCCGAATAGTGCCGCTAAAACGACGGTGAAGCGCCGCTAAATATAGCACCGCTTTACCAACAGCGCCCGCAATGCTTCAGTGTGAAAGTAGCCTTAGGCCCCTTTCACACTGGGGCGGTTTGCAGGCGCTATTGCGCTAAAAATAGCGCCTGCAAACCGACCCGAAACAGCTGTTGCTGTGTCTTCAGTGTGAAAGCCCGAGGGCTTTCACACTGAAGCGGTGCGCTTGCAGGACGCTGAAAAATGTCCTGCAAGCCGCATCTTTGGTGCGCTGTAGGAGCGGTGTATTTACCGCTCCTAAAGCGCCCCCCTCCCATTGAAAACAATGGGGCAGCACTCCGAACCTGCCCGCAAAGCGCCGCTCCAGCAGTGCTTTGCGGGCGGTATCAACCCTTTTTCAGCGCCGCTAAAACGACAGTAAAGCGGTGCTAAATATAGCGCCGCTTTACCGCCAGCGCACCCAGCGCCCCAGTGTGAAACTAGCCTCAGGCTGCTTTCTCACTGAGGTGCTTTGCAGGCGCTAAAGTGCTAAAAATAGCGCCTGCAACGCGCCCTGAAAGAGCCGCTCAATTCACTAATATATATATATATATATATATATATATATATTTCAAGGTAACTGGCAGCACATATCATTATAAGCAGTGCATTGACACAACATTCCCAATGTTATAAGAAGGCAGTCCAGAGTTATATAAGTATTTATTTAGTCAAAAAGTACGGTACTTATATGTGTACAAAATTGCATCCGTTTCAGGCTACAAACAATAGTAACAAAAGGAAGCCTATATACATCAGAAACTTGAAGTGCATAAAGTAACCATAGCTACTGTTTAAAAATTCATTCAAAACAAAAAAATAAAAGCAATCTACAATATGTAGCTAAGAAACAATATACAGGGTCACTTATCCAGTGCTCAAGATAAGAAGTAAATTAAACTAAGCTGTATATGGACTATAAACTGAAGGACTTATGAATAAATGGCTGTGGAATGAATTATTTGAGTTTCCATTATTTCTTATGGGGAAATTTGCTTTGATATACAAGTGCTTTGGTTTACAAGCATATTTCCGGAACGAATTATGCTCGTAATCCAAGGTTTTACTGTAACAGGTAAGTAACAACTCAGACATGCAAGTGTGTGAATGCACAAAGTATACAGTTCCTCCAGAGCCCTAGTGGCTTCCTGTGTGCAGCCCGTTATTGTTAGTGAATAGGGTGAAAGTTTTATTAGTACTGCCACTGATATCAATGCTTGGATATTTTATTGCAGTAATTGACACCTGTGCTGGGGGTCATTATTGCATCCACTAACACCAGTGCTAGAGTTTATTATTGCACCCATTAACACCAGTGCTAGGGGTTACTATTGCGCCAAATGACATTAATGCTGGGCTACTATTGAGGCCACTGACACCAATTTGGGGGTTATTATTGTGGTCACTAACACTAGTCTTTTTTTTCGAAACCCCTGCTTACAGATAGGTGTCTTCTACACAGTTCAGATGCTCACCAACCCAGCAGATCCAGCATTGTCCTGCTGAGGTCCTCTTCTCTTCTGCCACTCCTCGGTCCTACGCTGCATGTTTTTGTGTAACGTCATCACATAGTTGGCAACTGTCCTGAATTTCCCCTGCTGGGGAAACCTGATGTATGGAGGGACTCTGTTGGGAATGCCTGATGTAAGGAGGGACTCTGCTGGGGACAACTGATGTAAGGAGGGACTTTGCTGGGGGCACCTGATGTAAAGAGGGACTCTGCTGGGGACACCTGATGTAAGGGGGGACTCTGTTGGCATTGCCTGATGTAAGAAGGGACTCTTCTGGGGGCACCTGATGTAAGGAGGGGACTCTGCTGGGCACACCTGATGGTATCTGGTGGCAGGTGATGTGGCAAGTGACAAGCCCAGGGCTCCCACTGATTCTATATTATGGTGAGTTGAACTATTTTATTTTATATTACAATGTAATAATAGAAATAATGTGCTTCAATCATCCTGACACCATAACACCATGGTGCCGGGATGATTGAAGCGATAAAACCAGGTGTTTGCAGTATCTTTATATGCTAATTGTTAAACTTTATGGAATACACATATTTCTATTGTGGTGTAGGATCTGGACCGGCTGTCTTTCCATCCCTCTTTCTTTCTTTCCTTCCTACTCTCTCCTTCCCTCCCTATTTCTTTCTCCCTCCATCCCTCATTCATCTTAGTCTCAAATCATGCCCCATTGAGCCACACTCCTTTAAGCCATGCCCACTATTTGGTTTAACCACTTGCCGATCATCCGCCGTCATTATACGGCAGTGGGTCGGCTCTCCTGCAAGTCGCCATAGCTGTACATGTAAGGGATGTCAAAACCAGGTACCCCATAAAAAACGATTATAGTTTTGTCATGGAGAAAGTAAAACCCATGGCATTTCTATTAAATCACCAGTAGATGGCAGCATAAAGTGAAAAGCCTGAATGACATAAAGCACATTCTAATGGGACCTTTACTAATAAGAAGGGGAACCAAAAGACTGAACTTTTGTTTCTGGTGCGAACACAATAGCAGTTGCTACCCAGTCTATCAGTCTGAAGGTCATGTGTTTGTGTCATTGCAGAAACTTTTCAATAAAAACACTTGTGGTTTCACCCGACCCGCTCCCTTCGCACATTGGAATTATTGACCATACTTTCAGCGTATGTGCAACATACACAAGGTAAACAAGTAAACAAGGTGGATCCCTATTCTGACAGATGACATGACAGAGATCTACTGTTCACAGTCATCTCTGTCATGTCCCTGGCAGCCCATTCCCCCTACATTTAGAACACACCCAAGGAACACGGTTAATCCCTTGATTGCCCCCTAGTGTTAACCCCTTCCCTGTTAGTGACATTTATACAGTAATCAGTGCATTTTTATAGCACTGATCGCTGTATAATTGTCAATGATCCCAAAAATGTGTCCAATTTGTCTGCCGCAATATCGCAGTCATGATAAAAATCAGATCACCGCCATTACTAATAAAAAAAAAAATTTAAAAAAAAATTTAAAAAATGCCATAAATCTATCCCCAATCTTGTAGACACTATAACTTTTGCGCAAAGCAATCAATATACGCTTATTGCGTTTTTTTTTTTTACCAAAAATATGTAGAATATATATCAGCCTAAACCGAGGAAACAATTCGTTTTTTTGGAGAAAAAAATGTGTGATATTTATTATAGCAAAAAGTAAAAGATATGGGGGTTGATTTACTAAAGGCAAATCCACTTTGCACTGCAAGTGCACTGAAAGTGCACCTGGAAGTGCACTTGTAATTTTATCATCCAATCATGTGCAAGCTAAAATGCTGTTTTTTATTTCCATTGCATTTCCCCCACTCAGATCTACAGTGTAGGGTTGCCACCTGTACGGGATTCACCTGTACAGTCCGGGATTTGAATCATGTGCCCGGTTTTGAGCACCCCTGAAAACCGGACACATTCAGATAGGATCGTGGCTCATAGCTGGAGAGAGGATTAGGTGTTCTCCTCCCTCCAGCCTGCAGGTGGCAATAGAGAGCGGTACTGACTGAACAGTCTCAGCAGCACTGCTGAGGAAGGAACACGGAGTGTGTGGAGCCTGGAAAGAGAAATGAGGAACTTCGTTGCAGTTAGTGAGCAGTGAGTACAGGGGGAAGGGGGTCTCTGGTGTCATATCTGATGTAAGGGGGCTTACATCATATAATCTAATGGTGGTGTCATATCTGATGTAAGGTGGGGGGCTCTGATGTCATAGCTAATGTAAGGGGGGCTCTGGTGTCATATCTGATGTAAGGGGGGGGGCTCTGGTGTCATATCTGATGTAAGGGGGGGGGGGGGGGGGCTCTGGTGTCATATCTGATGTAAGGGGGGGGGGCTCTGGTGTCATATCTGATGTAAAGGGGGGGGGGGCTCTGGTGTCATATCTGATGTAAAGGGGGGGGGATCTGGTGTCATATCTGTTGTAAGGTGGGGGGCTTTGATGTCATAGCTAATGTAAGGGGGCTCTGGTGTCATATCTGATGTAAGGGGGGGGGGGCTCTGGTGTCATATTTAATGTAAGGGGGTTCTGGTGTCATATCTGATGTAAAGGGGGGGCTCTGGTGTCATATCTGATGTAAGGGGGGGGGGGCTCTGGTGTCATATCTGATGTAAGGGGGGGGCTCTGGTGTCATATTTAATGTAAGGGGGTTCTGGTGTCATATCTGATGTAAAGGGGGGGGGGGGGCTCTGGTGTCATATCTGATGTAAGGGGGGGGGGGGGGCTCTGGTGTCATATCTGATGTAAGGGGGGCTCTGGTGTCATATCTGATTTAAGGGGGGGGGGGCTCTGGTGTCATATTTAATGTAAGGGGGGCTCTGGTGTCATATCTAATGTAAGGGGGGGGATCTCTGGTGTCATATCTAATGTAAGGGGGGGATCTCTGGTGTCATATCTAATGTAAGGGGGGGGATCTCTGGTGTCATATCTAATGTAAGGGGGGGGCTCTGGTGTCATATTTAATGTAAGGGGGGGCTCTGGTGTCATATTTAATGTAAGGGGGGCTCTGGTGTCATATCTAATGTAAGGGGGGGGGGGCTCTGATGTCATATTTAATGTAAGGGGGGCTCTGGTGTCATATCTAATGTAAGGGGGGGATCTCTGGTGTCATATCTAATGTAAGGGGGGGCTCTGGTGTCATATTTAATGTAAGGGGGGCTCTGGTGTCATATCTAATGTAAGGGGGGGATCTCTGGTGTCATATCTAATGTAAGGGGGGGGGGGTCTGATGTCATATTTAATGTAAGGGGGGGGGGCTCTGGTGTCATATTTAATGTAAGGGGGGCTCTGGTGTCGTATCTAATGTAAGGGGGGGGGCTCTGATGTCATATCTGATGGGGCCTGTGGTGCTTTTGTTTATAGCGCAAAAAATAAAAACTGCAGAGGTGATCAAATATCCCCAAAAGAAAGCTGTATTTGTGGGAAAAAAAGGATATAAATTTTGTGTGGGTACAACGCCGTATAGCAAAAAATGGCCTGGTCAGGAAGGGGGTAAATTCTTCCGGGTTAAAATGTTTGGGTTTGACTTGATGAAAAGGTGGCAACCCTACTACAGTGACTATACTTCCAAGTGCACTTGCAGTGCAAAGTGGATTTGCCTTTAGTAAATAACCCCCATTGTGTTTTTTTCAAAATTGTCGCTCGTCTTTTGTTTATAGCACAAAAAATAAAAAAACGCAGAGGTGATCCAATACCACCAAAAGAAAGCTCTATTTGTGGGGGGGGACGTAAATTTTGTTTGGGTACTGCGTCGCACGGCCGTGTACTTGTCAGTTAAAGCGATGTATCGCAAAAAATGGCCTGGTCATTGAGCAGCCAAATCTTCCGGGGCTGAAGTGGTTAAGGAAGCCTTCCTCCTGCCAATCCAAGTTGGGGATTGGTCAAGGCTCCTTAAGATACCCCAGGCAGCCCCACTTATTTTCCTCTCCTCTCCTAGCACTTTCTAGAATGAAGAGGGAGGTGACAGTGAAGTGATGGGACCTGTGAGTCACCAGCTGCTACCCTGAGCCACTCCCAGCCAGAATGAAAACAAACAGGCCTAGCAACCAGCTAGGCCTGCCTAAATTTACCTACTCTGCCAACAAAAAATCCTCACTCTAGCACCTACTTAATTAGAGGGTGCTACAACTGTGATTCTTAAAGTGCAAACGGTCTTCAAATCCTCCCAAAGAGCCGAATGTCTCACTCACAAGAAATCCTGGCTGCTCACTTAAGTGCAGCAATAACGCATGTATCCATAACCTCCAGGCTAACTGGAACCTCTTTATGGTCTTTAGGACTCCGGATATGGCATAGGAAGAAAGAAAGACTATACGGTATAGTGTAATACTGTATGAAATTACCATATGTATCACAACCATGCATGCAGTGTCACTCAAAAACCAGCGTGAGACACGTGAACGCCAGAGAGTGCCGTCACCACACCAAACCTCAAACCACATGTAGTGTACACTCAGCGTCACATATGCTGACCAAACGTTAAGCAGCAATAAGGCTACTGTGAATTACCCATGCAGGCATCACTGAGATCCTTCCAAACACAATACAGGTGTCACAGAGTTCCTTCCAACAGTAATGAAGGTTGTGCTAGTATCCTTTCAATATTCTCCAGGGAGCACAGCACAGAGACTCTCATCCATCATATGTCATAAATTATAGACAAAAGGTGCCATTTAGTGTAGTATTTATTTAAAAAACTGACAAGGTCCAATGCAGTTGGAGCCTCATAAAAACATAACCAAAAATGACATAAAAGTAAATAAAAACATATGCCGCAAAACGCTAACAGATATCGCCGCCACCGAGACATCCAGCGTGGCAGCGCAGCATTTCAAGCGTGTCTAGCTGCCCCTTCTGTATTCCTGGGATATGTGACATGCATATCCCAAGGGGCAAAGGGAGCATAGTGCATACCCTTTGCCTAGGTAAGTGACGTGCAAGTGACCGAAGACTTTCTTTAAAAAAATAAAAAAGGTATAATAAAGAAAACAAAATAGTGCTGTTTATGTAGAGGAGGGCTTAATAGGCAGGATTAGTGCTTTGAGGGCAAAGATCCACTTTAATATTGTAGCCACTGACACCAATACTGGGGGTTATTAGTGCTGCCAGTGACTCCAATGCTGGGGGTTATTATGGCGGCTACTGACTCCAATGCTGGGCGTTATTAGTGCAGAGAGAGATATTAAAGAGGAGCTCCACCCGCACCAAAAATATAAAAAAGTCAGCAGCTACAAATACTGCAGCTGCTGACTTTTAATAAATGGACACTTACCTGTTCCAGGTTCCAGCGGTGTCAGCAGAATGTTATGAGCGACCGCTCGTCTCTCGGCTGCCCCGCCACCATCCGATGTCAGGGAATCAGGAAGTGAAGACGCAACGGCTTCACTGCCCGGTTCCCTACCGCGAATGCGCGAGTCGCGCTGCACGTCTCTATTGACCCCCGTTGTGTCCTGAGAACTGTGTTTCCCAAGACACAACGGGGCATCTTCGGATATGGGCGGAACAGCTCTGGCTATCTCGTCCTGGAAGTGGGTGCAGATACCTGTATTATACAGGTATCTGCACCCCCCTCCGCCCTGAAAGGTGCCAATTGTGGCACCGGAGGGGGGGAGGAATCCGATTAGCGGAAGTTCCACTTTAGGGTGGAGCTCCGCTTTAATGTTCAGGATTAAGATGGCAGCCAATGACACTAGTGCCATGGGTTTTTATTGCGGCCACTGCCATCATTGCTGAGGCTTGTTATTGCAGCCACCAATACCAATGCTGGGGGTTACTATTACTGCCACTGACAATGATAGGGTTTATTTTACTCACACTTTCACTTCAGTGTGCATTGGAGTTGCTATGCAAAAAAAAAGGAATGGAAATCTGTTTTGTCGCAGCCCTTTTTTAAACAGGCTGCCTAACTCAGCACAATGCATGTCAGCACATGAAGACATGCTATTGTGCAGCCCTCTGGGAGTGTTGGGGCCGCACTTGAGGCTCTCTATAATATTCAAGTTGACTACCACTGCTCCAGAGGATCCTAATAAGTGATACAAGTCTAATAACAATAAATAGGAACTACAAATCCACATTAAGCCCTCATTGTTGGAGTTTGTCCAGAAGGTGTATCCACTGAACCTCCCATTTTTTAGTTCCCTATCTTCTCCCCTTCTAAGTGAAGGTATATGATAAATAATTGCATATATCTTTTTGTGATTCAGAGCCTGATTTTCCAGTAAAGTGTCTCCCTACAGAGAATACAGTGATAAAATATTTGTGACAGGCTATAGGATAATGTAGCACTGACCCCCGAAGGAGCTGCTGGTTATTTTTGGGCTTACCGTTACCTCACCTGTTGTAGCTCCGTCTTGGGGATCCTGTGGAAAGTAACCCAGAGAAAAGGTTGAGACTGACACTGAATCCTCTTTCAGGGTTTTTATTCAGAAAAAATAGAACACAGTCTCTCAATTAAGGGTAGAGGGTTTAGGGTAGGGTGACCAGACATCCACGGTTTCCGGGGACAGTCCCCGGATCGAGGACACTGTCCCTGGACCAAGTCTGTCCCCGGTTTTGTCCCCGGATTGTATTTGAACAGGGGCTGGGGCAATTTCAAAGACAGTCAGTGCAGAATTAAAAAAAAAAAATCTAAATTACACACCCCCGCTTCGTCGCACCCACTTGCTTAGAGGGGGTGTATTTCTTTCCATTATCTGTGCCCCTTTCTGATGATTATGTGCTGGTCGGAGCGGAGGGACTATTTCTTCAGTTTCAGGTGCATGCCCATCCAGCTCTGCTCGCATGTTCTTCTGCCTTGGCTCAAGTCCCGGCCAGCCGCCTGCCTGCTTATCTCCTTGCCTTCCCTGGCTGAGTGATCTTCCTCCGCTCCCCACCCAGGAGTACCCGGGACCCGAAGAGTAAGACTTGACAGGCTGTGAGGCGGGCGGCAAGCGGCGATGGGCAGAGAGTCATTGATTGCCGCCATTGCTCCATTTTAAAAATCTGGTCACCTTAGTTTAGTTTAGGTCAAATTAGTTTAGGGGTAAGTTCAGGTACTTAGATTGCTGGGTTTTCAGATGAATCCAGAGATTAAACTGTTTCACAACTGGATTCAGCACCCCCGGATAGGTCTCTCTCACTAGGCCTAGCAGCCGGTAGCAGCCGGTAGGATACTCGGTACAGTCTCTGCCACAGACTGGTAATTACACTTAAAAGTCACTGAAGCATTAGATGAACTTTAAGTAACTGTCATATCGTACCAGGTTCTCTCAGCCGATCCGGCGATACCATATGAGGCAACTAAGCCTCCAGGCTCCTTCGGAGAAGTCAGCCTTACGCATGGCCTTCTCTTGAAAGGGTCCTCCCCTGGGGTACTTCAGTTGCTGGGCCTCTCCATTCCGTTGAGACGGCACCGGACCTTCCTTGGATCAATAGGCTCCGAAAGTCACTCGGGCCTACCCCTGCAGTTACATTGCCTTGGGCCAGCGAGCCCTGAAACACAAAGCGCATGGTTCGCACCCCAGGCCAGGAGGGCCATGAGACTGGGTCAGGAGGACCACCAGAACCGCACGGACAGGAAACACACTCCTTGTCACATGATGTCGGTACCTTAAATACCCCCCAGAATGCACATCGGGAGAACACTCCCACTGGGCTGGTCCGAGAGGTAAGTGGCATTTAATGCTTCCAGCTAGACTGCTTTCTACTCTTGCCGACGGTGACAGCGACATCTACGGTCAAGGGGAACCCAGTGCAACCCAGCTAGACTGGTACTGAAACCAGAAATTTCAAAAGAATTATCCTGAAGCCCAACTGTGGCTTCAGGCAACTTAATTTTCAAAACAATAGCGCCTGCTCGTCAGAAGCCAGCTCTACAATAACATAAAGCCACAATGGCATTTAAAAATGTGAATCACAAAGGGAGTCTGACACGTATAATAACCAATGATGTTAGTTTCATACCATACAGTATGTGGATTACAAAAACCATGTCCTTAAGAACAATAAATACAAGAGTGCCAGGAATACGATCCCTTATTCCTAGTCCCTATAAAGTTAAGTATGGTACTTTTAACCCCTTGATTATCAGACTGTTTAGAGAGGTAAATGCAATGCAAGATTCTCAAATATTCAAATTAAGAGGCTCCATAATGGCTGTTATGACTGGAGAAAATTGGGTTTTTGTTTTTCTCCGGGTTTTGTAATTCCCAGAATGAGTTCTGGAGTCCAGAGACTTCAAAGAGCTTTGGGAGGGAGGAAGCTTCTTGTTTTGAGGTTTTACCAGAGACCCTGAGTCTGTGTGGGTGTACGCACCCTTTATAGTCAAAGAGCCTAGTGAGCACAGCACGGAGATGTGAGAATGAAAAGTGAGCCCAGTAAGAGCACAAAGGAACTGCGAGAGGTACAGAGGTGTACGCAAGCACAGCAGTGTTGTCTAATGTTCAGAGGGACCAGCAAGATGTTTAATTTTGAGGCCTGAGCAGCAGTGCTGCAAGAGCAAACCAGGAAGCTAATGTCACTTTTGTTGTAATTAAAAGTAGGCCAACAAGCCCTGAAACATAGTTCCTGGATGGTGAGATCTCACAAGAAAGGCTATAGTCTACACCATTGTGTGAATTCCCCAAACATAACTATGTATATATAAATATATAGTACTGGGCAAAAGTTTTAGGCAGGTGTGAAAAATGCTGTAAATTAAGAATGCTTTCAGAAATAGAAGTGTTAATAGTTTACGTTTATCAATGAACAAAGTGGAAAGTAAATCAACAGAAAATAAATCCAAATCAAATCACTATTTGCAGTAGTGTAACCACCCTTTGCCTTCAAAACACCATTAATTCTTCTAGGTAGACTTGCACACAGTATTTGAAGGAACTCGGCAGGTAGGTTGTTCCAAACATCTTGAAGAACTAGCCGAAGGTCTTCAGTGAATGTAGGCCAGACATACTTGTAAGGAGAAGACAGAGGGTTTTGGATTCCTGGAGAATTGGGCTGACTTTTCAGTTGGCTACCAGTTCTATAGTAGGGACTGACTGCACCTAAAAGGGCAGGGTCCAGATCTGTTGTGGGAGAGGATGGCTAAATAGCTAGAAAACCTTTTAAAATAGGGGAGGGAGGGGAAGGGATCAGGGCTAGTGAACAAAGGGCAGAAAACCTTTTAAAATAGGGGAGGGAGGGGAAGGGATCAGGGCTAGTGAACAAAGGGCAGAAAGTACTAACGTGGTCAGTTTAAACCGCCTGATTTGTGACGTGCCTACTAGGTGGAACTCAACTCTAAAGCCCCATACACACGGTCGGACTTTTTCATGGATTCTGTCCGATCAGACAATGTTGTTGAAAAATCAGACCGTGTGTATGCACCATCGGACAGTGTACGTCGGTTTGTCCGACGGACAAAGTCTTATCTCCTGCTGGAAAGATTTGCCGTCAACACGGTCCGATCACACCAAATCCCATCGTGTGTACGGTTGTCCGACGGACAAAGTGCTACGCATGCTCAGAAGAAATTCTGTGACGGAAGCGCTCGGTCAGGTAAAACTACCTTTCCTAATCGACACAGCACATTCGTCACGCTGCAATGTTAAAATGTCTTTAATGCAGCGCATTCTCTTTTTCTTTACAATGCAACAAGAATGACATATTTTAGCTGCTCCTATTCACCCGCACTTCTCACAAACTTACTTCTTTATTACTTTTCAGCATTTATACACTACATGTTTATTTTTACTCAGATCGTAAAAGAATCTTTGTTATATTTTTAGCATCATTTGTCATTTTTTTCATCATTTTTTTTTTTTGGGAAATACATATTTGAAGGAGATTTTTTTTTTTTTTTTTTTTGGAGGGGGGTTGTGTGTCTCAACTTAGCAAAACCACATTATTAACATTTGTATTTCTTGCTTAAATTTACTAGTAGTTTGTTGGTTGTTGGTGCCCCTTGTTAATTCTACTTTAGGATTAGTGAAATGTACCTGCCTACTCCAAGAAAAACTGTCATTGTAGAAAAGTAAAACACAATAGTCAATGATTAGTTCAAATCAAAAAAACCTTTATTTAGGTCTCAGCAACAAACCAAAGAGGAACGCAGCCATGGTGAAACTTGGGGAATTTGCAAAGCCTTGGACACCCATGGCAACCATCATTTTTCTGGCTTAAAAAATTGGGGGCATGAAGAGTACCTATCTAAATAATAAGGGAGCGCAATCTGGTCCTGAAGTCCAAAACATCCGGAACTGCAGCAGATGCCATCTAGGTCCCCAGGCTCTGGTCCTACGAGAGGCTCCATCTTCTCTCAGACCAGACTGAATCAAGGTCATCACTCTCTTGTCTTCCTTGTACGCTTCCTTCCACGCCGTGGTGCTGGTGCTGGTGGGGTGGCAGAAGGAGGAGGAGGAGGCGGAGCAAGGTCACTCTCGCAAACATGTGTGAGTGGGGTAATCTCCCCAGCCATCCCCTCATTTAGTATTTTGAGGATGACATCCTCACACATGCTGCGTTGCCCCGCCTCCATACCCGTCATTTTACTGCCAACCAAGGAGGCAAAGGCCTCCTCGTAGGTGGGTGTGGCATATAGGGAGGCTGAGGCATCTCGTATCAGCTGGAGCGCTGACTCTCCCACCTCCCCCATGCTTTTCGCCCTTCTGTAGGGAAGGCGGAGGGGAGGGACTTGGGAGACAGTCAGGCTCCTACGCCTACCCCCCTGTTGGCTGCCACTAACCCCTGCCTCCTCCTGACTGCCACCTTCCACAGCCACCTCCTGGCTGAGGTCTTCCTGTGTCTGAAAAAGGGACATAGTTTCAGTTATTTGTTCATCAAACACACACAATTCTCATCTAGTGACTGTTGCAAAATGTTTACAAATAGAAAACCATACAATTCTCAGCCCTGCAGTTTAGAGTCTTCCCAAAAATGTCTCCAACACCACTGTCTGTTGATATGTCAATCACGTTAGGAACTAAGCAATTGGGGATCCTGAATTAACTGAACATCATTCCTTATTCCCCGAAATGGTTACAAAACTACTATACCTGGAACAAGCTGGGCACCTGCACATATTCCAGACTGGAAGGCCCAGGTTGGTCCTCGGAAGCCTCATCAGGGGTGGCGTGCGTGGAAGGACGCGTGCAAGGAAGAGTCGAGAGTGACTTCCTGACAGTAGCCTGGTCTTTGAGAAAGTGGAGCCTCTCATAGTACCAGAGCGTGGGGACATAGACATCATCTGCTGCAGCTCCAGATGCTAGGGACTTCCGGACCTTATTGCGCTCCCGGAAATAGGTACTCTTCATGTTGTTAATCTTCACTTTTAAGTTTGCCACGGTTGCCATGGGCAGGGTTGGCTTTACAAATGCCACAAGTTTCAGCATGGCTGCATACCTCTTTGGTCTGTTGCTGTAGTCACGGTGCTTTGGTAGCCATAAAAGGGGAAATTCCCTGTATTTATCAATGAAGAGGGGGAGAAAACTCACGTCGTAGAAGGCCTCCATCACCTCTGCAAGACACAACACCACACAGAACAATATAAATAATGTCAGCCTAAACTCTCCTAATCTTCTCCATAAAGAAGCCTCAAGTTCGAATCAGTCTAGGCTAGTTATGTACCAACGTCAAATTGTACCTTCGTTTCTAGCGATCGTCTCGTGCGTGAGCTTTCTCTCCCCCCTCGTCTCCCAGATCGTGGCTACGACACAGGCGTGTGACGTTTTATATACAGTGCGCATGCGTCAAACTCTGCCCGTCCCTGACGATCTTTCTCGTCTATTCCCCACCCCTTCTCTTTACGGCGCAGTGGGGAGAGCACATGGCGGGGACACAGCAGGTGCGCCACAAATATCCCACCAACGAGGAGGACGAGGAAAGTCCGGAGGCAGAAACGTCCCGATCCCGGAGCCTGAAATTCAAGGCCTCCAATATGTCATTTGGAGAAATGTTGGAGATGGTGGACATATTAAAGAGGAGCGACTATGATGGGAAGTATGGGCCTTACCTCAACCCCAATGTCCGCAAGGCCAAGATCATGTCTAAAGTTGTGAGGAGGCTGTACAATAATTTTGGGGTACAACGATCCAAGGAGCAACTGAGGAAACGCTGGTCAGACCTGAAACTGAGGGAGGCCGATCAGTACAGAAAGATCAAGCGAATTCTTCAAAAAAGTAAGTAGTTGTGTTTTGTGTTTTATTTCTTGCTTGCATACTGCTCCATGTGGTTTGATTTTTACAAAGTTGTACATTCCAAAATGGCCACTTTCATGTTCGTCTGTGCATTCGATCGTACTCAGCCTCGATCTTTCTGCCACTGTCATGGTCGTGTGTGTGTCCATTCGATCGTACGCAACGATCGGCCACTTATAATATGATGTTTGGTGTTTTTTTTGTGGAAAGGAAGTTTGTTCTCACTAGAAATGTCATCAAGAATGTAAAGACAATTTATTCAATGTAAAGGAGAGGTCACCCAGTAGCTGGTTCCCCATCTGGACTCTAGAGCACTAGTGCTGGGACACCCAAACCACCTTTTTATTAGGCTTTTCCACACATGTGCTCCAGTGGATACTAGAGGGGGGTCTCCATCACACAAACTTCTACCAAAAAGCTAGTCAGTTTAGCACCTTTACAAAGTGACTACATTCATGTAGTTGGCATTTGTAACTGGCCAAACAAAAATTGTGTCCGTCACTTTCAAGCAATGTTTGTCATTTCCTATTTCTGCCCTCAATAGATTGTGTTGCTAAATCTTCCTTTTGTACATTCTCATAGGGGAGCGAAAACTTGGCCCGTCTGAGGAAACCCCAAAACCAACACCTCCCAAAAAAGGTGAAACAGCAGAAGCAGAGGAGGAGGAGGAGGAAGGAGAGATCATCGAACTTGGAGAAATTGTCACCACAACAGGTGAGTGTGGGAGAACACAGCTAAGCTACTGGTAAGCTAATCAATGTATGCCTGCCTCATTTCCAACACCCGATTTTTTTTTTTTTGTGGTTTTTAGGTGACGTGGATGTTGTGGAAGAAAAATCGCACTTTACCACAGAGAGTTCCCACGTACTCATCGGGGAGATAATGGTCTGCAATAGAGATCTCGATTACATAAAGCAAAACATCAATGATGTTCAACAAAAATTGAAGAACATCATTGATGTTTTAGGAAAAATATGAAAACGCACCAAGTAATTAACACACATTTGTAACTTAAGAACTGTGTGAAATTTGGAACATGCACACATTGTGTCCACATGTGCTAGCTCCCATCATGGTGGATGAATGCCCTCGTTTTTTTGGGGGTGCAACCACTTTACGAACTACGAAAGTGGTTGTGGTGAAGGGGTTGCACCCCCAAAAAACGTCCATTCATCCCCATGATGGAAAATGGCACTTTTGAAGCTTCTAGGCATGTGTTTTTACCATCTAATGACCATTTTCAGACCCAAATTGTGTGCATGTTCTAAATTTCCACTTTCCAGGGGTGACCCCCCCATGTGATGAAGGCAAGATCAAACACACTTTGAACATATAGTCATGTCTGATCTTGTCTTCACTTTACAAAGTTGAACTTTCCAAGTTCCTAGGTTCTGTTTTGCTCCATGCCTGGTTTTACCAATTGCGGAATGTTTCTAAACAATGCTGTAAATAACCAAGATGTTGTCAGTTTGGGCGTGAAGATTGTAAACGCACTTGTGAATGTTTTCAAAGTAAACTTTTTTATTTTTCTAAATGTGTGGCTTCCTTATTTCAAAAACACAATGCATTATGTATGTCAAATGGAAAGGATATGGTGGCCAATTGGTGTTATTTACTAAAGGCAAGTCCACTTTGCACTGCAAGTTTCTTTTCCAGGGCACTTTTTCACTGCACTTGTAGAGCATAGTGGATTTGACTTATGTAAATGACACCCACAGTGCTTTGTACGAAAACACGGAGCACAGCATTTTTGAGAATACACACATGTCTGACCTGGTGATGAAAAGGAGTATTTTGGGTGTCAGTTAGGCAGTACAAACCTTATCTAGACCAAAGATTAGGTATCAAACACACAACATGAGACTAATCTTTTTGGGAAGAAGAGACTGTTACCTCCTTTTGCCCAGAAAGTGCATTCCCACTGTCGAAGGCAAAGGGAAAAAATTTCAAGGTAAAATAAGCAAAAAAGAATAATGAAATGACAAGAAATCATAGGTTGGTTGAAATATCAGATTTATTAAAAAATGCCTCTCACACATCGTCAGGCAGAGCAATGGCCCCCCTACCCACAAAGTACTCCATATATTGCTCGCGGACCGTGCGGGCATTTAGAGGGGGCAAGCCTGGACGTGCCACTTGAAGGGCTGTGAGGTCCGCATTTGGAGGGCCCTCCACATCTGGGCCAACGGGCACCACATAGTTCCTGTTATGTCTTTTGAGGAAGTTGTGCAATATGCAACATGCAAGAACTATGTGGTTCAGTTTGTATTCCGCCAAGTTAATTGCCGTCAAGAACAGGCGGAAGCGGCTGGCCAGGATGCCAAAAGTGTTCTCCACCACTCTTCTGGCTCTGGACAGCCTGTAGTTGAAGACCCTCTGTTCTGGGGTGAGGGTCCTCATCGGGAACGGCCTCATCACATGGGGAGTCAACGCAAACGCTTCATCTGCGACAAAGACGAAGGGGAGTCCTTCAGCATTCTCCTCTGGAGGTGGCAAGCACAGACTGCCACTTTGGAGACGCCAGTAGAACTCCGTGTGCGTAATGGCACCACCATCCGAGATCCGGCCGTTCATCCCCACGTCCACATACATAAATTCATATGTTGCCGACACCTCCGCCAACATCACTACACTATTAAACCCTTTATAATTATAATAGTGGGACCCCGAGTTGGGCGGTGGGACGATGCGGACGTGTTTCCCATCAATTGCCCCTCCGCAGTTAGGAAAGTCCCAACGGCTGGCAAAGTGGGAGGCCACAGTCTGCCATTCCTGTGGCGATGAAGGGAACTGTGGAGTGAAACAAGAAAAAAAAAAATTAGTCACTTTGCACATAAACATTGCAAGCAGATTAGACAATCAACATCTTGGAACAAGAGCATTGTATAAAATTGGAGGCTGGAAAGTATTTGCACAGAAAAGTAGAGGCTCCCCTTCACAGATTACTCACCCCCCATCAATCCCCCCACTTCTGATGGGCCTTTGACAATAACTAGGGTTTTGGGGGGGGGGGGGGTGGACAGGTAACCCTCTGCACTTCATTGATTGGCAAATGGCTCAATAATGTGTGCTAGTTTGGCCAGACCCTCTGTACTTAACACTATTGGCAGCCCCCAGGAAAGCTAAACTAACATTTCAACCCCCCCCCCCCCCCAAAAAAAGGAAAGCACATTGTGACATTCTGAAATTACCAAGCAAGCTAATAGGAGGGAAAGAACACAAAAAAATAGGAAATGGAAAGTATGGAGGCAGCCCCTTGCACTACATGCTTTGCAGAATTCATCCCTAAAGATGCCCACTAAAAAGAGGTAGGTATATAGTGTGTATTGACCTTGGGAAAGCCAGCAGATAGAGGATTGGTACCATCTGACAGAGCAGTTGGGGGAGGGGGTTCCTAATGAGTTTGCCCCCCCCCCCACCAAAAACAATAAAAAAAAGGGGCTCTACATGAAGTAAACCACACAGCAAACATTTGTGCATATTTTAGGGGGTGTTTGGGGGCAAAAAATACTATGCAGCAGACAAAATACATTGCTTAGGTGACTAGGCCATAGGTGTCTATTGGGGCAGAAGAGCATGCTGGTGAGGTAAGTGAAGGGAAAAATGCATGAAGGAGAAAAGGGGCACAGCATATTAGAGCATATTGCAATCATGGTAATTAGGGAAGGAGGTCAAAAATAGAAGACATTAGCAAAAAGAACATACATAGAAGGGAATAGTAAAGGAGAAATGTTACCTTAATATAGTCCTCCTGCAGGACCTCGATGATGGCAGAACAGGTCTCTGGAATAATGAGTCCCAGGGCCTGGGGAGAGATACCTGAAGAGAACTTCAAATCCTGAAGACTTCTCCCTGTCGGCAAGTACCTCAACGTGGCAACAAGCCTCTGCTCCGGAGTAATGGCTTGTCTCATGCAGGTATCCTGCCGGCTGATAAAGGGGGTCAGCAAAGCCAAAAGACGGTGAAAATCGGGGTCCGTCATCCTGAGAAAGTTCCTGAAATCATCAGGATTATTCTCCTGGATCTCACGAAGCAAAGGCATGTGCGAGAATTGGTCACGCTGAAGCAACCAATTCTTGGTCCACATACTCCTCGTCACTCTGTTCATGGATGGGTCTTGGCTCAAAGCTAGAAGCCCGACACCAATTCCGCGTACAGCACGAACTCGGCGACGAGTACGCACGGGAAACATCGCTCACAAGGTCACAAAAGGTCGGCTGGTCAGAACGGACAAACAGAAAGCACCGATAAACAGCAAGGCCTGAAAGAACGAAATGAATACCAGAAACGAGCAGACAATAAGCAGTGCAAATCAAAGCGTCCTATATCAAGATATAGGCCGCAATGACCAACAAATGCAAACTGACTACACGCACTAATAAACAGATACGCACGACAAGCACAAACTGAAGAGCAGTAACGATCTGAGTCAGAAAACTGAGAAGCGCGAATCTTAAGTCACCAAACTTCGACTAAATATCGATAAACACGGGATCAGCAGAAGGAGCCCAACGGGTGCCTGACGTGGTGCTGAACTTCCCTTTTCTAATCTCGTGGACGACGACTTACGTCACGACGTTCTTGCAGACCGGATATTCCGACAACGTAGTCCGACCGTGTGTACGCAACACCAACATCGGACAAAGTACGACGGACAGGATCCGACCGACCTGGTCCGCGGATTGTCCGACCGTGTGTATGGAAGACATGCGTCAATCTGTAAGTGATGGCTTTCCAACCCCAGGACCCTTTTGAGTAGTACGTGGCTGGGAGGATGAAGTTCCAGATGCTGTCATCCTGAGTGACCTTGAGGAGTCTGCTTCTCAAGCCTCTGCAAATTTGAGGGGCATGGGCAACCTCATGCTTCAAAGCCTGCGAAAGGACCCAAGAATATGTGGCATAAAGGAGAAGGATGATTACTGGTTGGCAACCCTCCTTGACCACCGTTATAAGGGGAAGATCTCAGAACTCATCCCGTTCCCACAGAGAGTGCAGAAGATAAAATCTCTTGAGGACATGTTAAAGAGGATTTTATTGAACATTTTTCCTGACTCCAGTAGGTTACAGTGTCGTGGAAAACTTAGTTTTGAGTATTCTGTTGGTCAAGAGAGGAGCGTTGGAGAAGGTGTCCGCCTAAGTGAGGCATTTTGGATTTTTTTTAGTCCTCCAGGGCTGTCAGCTTCCACATCCCATTGGCAGCGTTTGCATCAAATGGTGGACGATTACCTCGGAGCCAAAACAGAGATGGAGAGCTTTCCAGCTGATGATCCACTGACTTACTGGGTCATGAGAATAGACCACTGGCCAGAACATGCCCAGTATGCTATTGAGTTGTTGGGCTGCCCAGAATCCAGCATGCTTTCAGAACGGGCATTCAGTGCTGCAGGAAGTTTCGTTACTGATCATAGAACGCATCTGTCCACAGACTCTGTGGACATTTTGACTTTTATAAAAATGAATTAGTCCTGGATTACCAGCTATGAAGCCCCTGATGCCGATGTAACTGATTAAGTCTTTTTGGGATGTGGAATCTCTGCAGGACTTCGAGGGTGTTCAATCATTTCATCTGGAAGAATGTTTTTGGTATAGGTTTCATGGGCACAATTAACACCCAAAGACCAATTTTTCTGAACCTGTTTGACAGGTGCATATCATTGCAGGCCAATTCTTGTTTTCATCAAGAGTACCTCTATAGGGTTACGGTGGGAAGGCACCACCGACACCAAAAGACCAATTTTTATGAACCTGTTTGACAGGTGCATATCATTGCAATTTTTTACGGCAAGGCCAATTCTTGCTTTCATAAAGAGCACCTCTATAAGATTACGGTGGGAAGGCGCCACCGACACGCAAAGACCTATTTTTACGCACCTGTTACTTCTATTCAAAGTCAAAGTGACACCAGAAAATATCCAAAAAATCTCTAATCTTGTTCCCAGTGCACTACATTGTGGCCTCATCATACACAGTGGCTCACCAGCTGTTGCTGATCAAAATAAAGGCAGCTTGCAGGGAAAATTTCATTTTTTTGGGGGGCAGATTCTAGACATGGTACAGATCTGCCACTTTACAGGTAGACTAATGGGACCCCCCCCCCCCCAGGCACTATATTGGAAGGAATTTTTCATTTTTATGCCTTCACTTTAAAAATCAAAAAAAATCACTTCTCATTTAAAAATGAAATTTTTCACAATTTTTTTTTTATATTGATACATGTCCCCCAGAGCAGGACCTGGACCCCTATAACCATTGTATGCCCAATGACTTGCATATAACCCCTTCAAAACAGGCACTTTTGATTTTTGACGTTCGGGTCCCATTGACTTTAATGGGGTTCGTTATTCGGGTCCGAACTTTCGGGGTGTTCGAAAGTTCTGGTGCGAACCGAACAGGGGCCCGTTCGGCCCATCCCTATTAACCAGCATGGGTTTATGAAAGATCGTTTTGCCAGACCAACCTGTAAACATTCTATGAGGAAGTGATAGAGGAACCTGGATAGAGGAAGGCCTGTGGACGTGGTATATCTAGATTTCACCAAGGCAGATATTTATCCATCATGCCATACTATCAGGGAGGCTTGTGATTATTCTGCAGCAGGACATTGACCCTAAACATACAGCCAATGTCATTAAGAACTATCTTTAGTGTAAAGAAGGAGTCCTGAAAGTGATGGTTTGGCCGCCTCAAAGCTGTGATCTCAACATCATCGAGTCTGTCTGAGGTTGAAGAAACAGAAGGATTTGAGGCAACCTACATCCACAGAAGATCTGTGGTTAGTTTTCCAAGATGTTTGGAACAACTTACCTGCCGAGTTCCTTCAAAAACAGTGTGCAAGTCTACCTAGAAGAATTGATGCTGGTTTGTAGCCAAAGGGTGGTCACACCAAATATTGATTTGATTTAGATTTTTCTTCTGTTCACTCACTTTCCATTTTGTAAATTGCTAATGTCCTGGAAATTTATAGATAGGCAACTCCTATCCTCATATTGATTAGTGGTTCCAAATTAATAATAACTACTGCAGTAGGGAACAGACACCAAAGATACGCTCAGCATCTTTCCAAATAACCGTTCTGCTTTATTATGACGCAATTGAAGGTTTTTATACACATGATTACGTAGGTATCACATTAATATTACAATTGTACGTTTATGGTAACAAGGGGCGTATCATAGGCGGGCTAATTCTAATCGGGACTCGAAAGAATGTAAACATGTACTGAAAACATTATTAGTGTCGTGTGCACAGTGAGGGCAGTGTGCAATACATACAAAATAGAATACAATTATATACAGAACTTTTCCATTACACTAAAAACAACTTTTTAGCAATTAAATTAAAAAACAATTAAAAAATATACTTTTGAAACCATTTTTACTTTACAGCATTTCTTCACACCTGCCTAAAACATTTTCACTGTACAGTATAAACCATAAATAATGGTCTTTAGAATAGATAGGGCACAGAAGATGGAATGCTCCCCTCACATTCCCATTAGTATAATAAGTAATACAACATCTCAGTCCTAAAGTAACTAATGCAATCACCGAATAATGAACTCTATGAAATTTCGACCTATCCACTTATTAATTTTGCAATGACATCATGTTATTAGTTCCTAATGAATCGGATGGTCTGAATGCTCTTGAATGTAAGTTCAGCCAGGAAAAAATAAACTGGCTCTTCAATGTGTGAATGACAGGTGCTTTTTAATGTATGAGTGGAAGAAAAGGGCCTTTCTGTGCCATGACAATGGATGGCAGCCACAAGCGTAGGCAACAAATATCTCACACAGGTTGGTATTGTTACTTGTGAGGCCTTCCCAGAACTCACAGTACATGTATTCATCCTGAAACGCTTTTTATGGTTTGGTGTACATTCAACATGTGGATGCAAAAAAATGATCTCAGGACTGTTTGTATAGAAACAATGGGAACACTTTATTGAAGGGGTAAATGACAATTCAGAGCCATTATAAACTGTAGAGCACCTCTCTAGGGAAATTTAGGCTAATTGGCATTGGGCTCAAGTGTTCAGCATGGAATAAAACATGTGATTGGCAATTCACAACACTCAAGAACTCTTTGGGTAATTAAACGCCTGATAGTTCTTAGGAGAAATGACCAGTGCTTGGGAGAAATGGCCAGTGCTCTCCTCTTCTGTACTGAAATAGCTTACACTGATTTGGCTGCACACTGTGAGATTTATCCAATGTGCATTAGAAGCTGCACAAAGCCAGACAGTGCCCACCTCATTTTCTGATCCAACATCATCTAGACCAGGGATCTCCAAACCCACTCCTCAGCCTTTTGGCTAAAACCAAGTGTAGAATATATTCTTATTAGTTTCCAGTAGGGGTGCTCTGCCATCATTCTAGCATTATGGCTGTGATGGCTGGCTGTATAGTACCCCTGCTGGTATGATGGGGTTTCGAGGGATCTTCCTGTGAGGAACAGAAACAGGGGTGCCCAATTAGTAAGGTGGGGCACAGGAATAAATAATCTGATGGAGGATTCTGAGGGGCCCAGTGCCTTCTGATTTGATGGTGCTACTTGGTCTGGCCAGGGGCTGAGGAGGCAGAGGGCTCGTGGTGTCAAGCGCGCCCAATGAGTAGCATCCTTGGGGTGCTGGAGTAGCACTATGGGTTTGGGATCCTACTGTGTGAAACAGCACCTGCACTAGCACTTTTTTATTTTTGCAATCTTAATCTATTTATGACCATGTATGTCACCTTGCACTTATGTTTGTGTATCCTTTTCACTCAGGATGGAGGGTGTGGATCCTACCTACCCTGACGTTTAAGGGGGAGGATGTGTGCCCATTTTCCTCCCGTTCCTTCCTCCCCTGCTCTGGGGGGGGGGGGGGGGGTCTCTCTTTGGGAGAGCCTCCCACCTAGGACTTAGTGGTCATCTTTGGCTGATCACAAGAAGAGTTGTCTTCTCTGGGCCTATTGGCTAGGTGGACCTGAGTGTGTCTTACCCCTGTTAGGAGTCTTGCAACAGAAGGACTTATACAGTAATCAGGGCCCAGGAGAAACCTAAAGAGGCTGAACTATCAATCCAACTAAGCTGACTGCAGTTTGGCACCACTACATTTTAGATAGACACTCCTGCTTAAGGCAGGGTGGTTACACTTTATTTTCACCTGGTGATCTGGCCAATTACACACCTCCTGAAATGCCTCCAAGGCTCCACTCACTCCATTTATTTCTCACTCCCGTTCTTCTGCTCCATGACATGACTGTGGGCCCCCGGAGGACATCGAGTCCACAGGACCCACGGGCTTGGTCACGGAGCACACGGCGGGCGCTCATGCCCACAATGCCACTTCTTAAAGGGGACGTACCTGTATGCCCATTTGCCCATCTGTGCCATTGTGCCAACGTAAATCATTGTGCACTGGTCGGCTAGTGGTTAAGGGGGGTATACAATACTATGTGAGTGTAGGTGCGTCGCCATGTCGTGCAAGTGCACATACGTGGGCGCAGCAAACAGTCATAAAAGGTATCACAACAGGGGCACACCATTCGCAGAAGGTCACGTGGTCTGCACAGTAGGATATGCAAGAAGTGAGAGGGCAACATGACATAAAGTCCGTCATAGTACTTACTCACAATGGCCTTTTGGTATAGGTATCTCAAGTGTGGAGTGCCGTGCGGGCCTGGCTGTGCAGCAGTAAAAGACTAAGCTTACCTGGCTTATAAGGGAGTGAGAGAGCATGTGGTAAACGCCCATAGTACTAGCAGAGTCCAATTAATCGGGCGGATAGGTATCAGGTGATCGGGGGGGGGGGGGCATCAAGGGTGATGAGTTTTACCGATCACCTGTATACCTGATGCGTGTCAAGACTCGTCTCCCAGACGGACGATCCCCCGACACAGGCGGCATCACCGCGCAGGCAGCGCAATGACGTCAGACGTTGCAAGGCCGCCGACACGCAGGATGGGCGGTACGTCTTAGATTGGATGGCAAAGACCCTTTTGTGCATGTGTGAACCGGCGTGAAACGCCGATCCACAGCGCGGCAGAGAAGACTGGAGCCCATCAGGGTTACAAACCACATGAATGACTGAATTTTCCCTGATTCGCTCATATCTAGTAACGGACTACTTGCATTTGAACTTCTTGGCCAGGGTACGTCTTGGTAGAGTCCCCCAGTGAATCCATTGGTCCTGCCGTGTGAAGTCAGCAGTCTTGCTCCGATTATACGTATGCCAACTATTTTTTAAAGGACTCTTCTGCGGCCTTTTGTTACAATGAATCCATTCTCTCTGACCACAGTACCGGCCATGCTACGGTTTCCGCTGCAGCTGTGTTTTCAGATAAACGTTTCATCAAATATTTGTTTAGCATGAACTGTGCCATAAATAATCCAAGCACATTCAACCTCCTGCTGGAGACCTGCTTTCTGACACATGTTGGATTTCCTAACTGCACCGCTGTCTTATGATCTGCAGTGAATGAACTTCCCGCAATGAGCTTTAAAGTGATAAAATTATTATCCACAAACCCTTTATAGTAATGCTATTTTCAATGCAAAAAACCCCAAGCATGATAAACGGAAGATTAGTGTACTTGTCAACTTTAACCACTTTCAGACCGGACCAATTTGCAGCCAAAGGACCAGGCCCCTTTTTGCGATTCGGCACTGCGTCGCTTTAACTGACAATTGCGCGGTCGTGTGACGTGGCTCCCAAACAAAATTGGCGTCCTTTTTTTCCCACAAATAGAGCTTTCTTTTGGTGGTATTTGATCGCCCCTGCGGTTTTTATTTTTTGCACTATAAACAAAAATAGAGCGACAATTTTGAAAAAAAAAATGCAATATTTTTTGCTTTTTGCTATAATAAATATCCCCAAAAAATATATAAAAAAACATTTTTTTTTCCTCAGTTTAGACCGATACGTATTCTTCTACATATTTTTGGTAAAGAAAATCGCAATTAGCGATTATTGATTGGTTTGCGCAAAAGTTATAGCGTTTACAAAATAGGGGATAGTTTTATAGCATTTTTATTAATATTTTTTTTTTACTAGTAATGGCGGGGATCAGCGATTTTTATTGTGACTGCGACATTATGGCGGACACATCGGACATTTTTGACACATTTTTGGGACCATTGTCATTTATACAGCAATCAATTCTATTTAAATGCATTGATTCCTGTATAAATGACACTGGCAGTGAAGGGGTTAACCACAAGGGGGCAGTGTAGGGGTTAAGTATGCCTAGGGGTGTGTTTCTTACTGTGGGGGGGGCGTGGCTGTCAGCTAGTGAATGCTGATTTCTGCTCCAATCACAGGGAGCAGAGATCGGCGTCACTAGTTGCTAGGCAGAACGGGGAGATGCTGTTTATTTCCGCATCTCCCCGATCAGCCTTCCCGTGAGACGATCGCGGGTGTCCCCGCGGCGATCGAGTCCGCAGGACCCGCGACCGGCCTCACGGGGGTCCCGACCGGTGCGGGAGGGCACCGCTCCCGGCGTGCTCCCGATGGCACGGCAGGCATTTAAAGGGGACGTATATATACGCCCTCCTGCCTGCCCGTGCCATTCTGCCGACGTATATCGTCGTGCGCCCGGTCGGGAAGCCGTTAAAGTCCAACTCTGGGCACAGGAAAAAAATGGCCCTTGTAGTGGGCAGTATTCAACCAAAAAGCAAATATTTATTATATTGCAGCCTACCAATTCTTAGATGTTGTTACTGCTTTAGTTTTCTTTTTTAGACGTTCTTTCTATCTGGTGATCTGGCCAGTAAGCAGGGGCGGACTGACCATTCGGCCACTGGGGCACTTCCCGAGGACCCCGGGCCCGGGGCTCCATCAGAGTTGCCAGCCTCAGTAAAACCAGGGACAGTATGTAAAAATCTGTGTTTTTTTTACATCTGTTTCTGAAATGTCCCTTACCGACATCCTTTTGCTCTAAAAACCCAGAGATTATAGCTGCCCCACCTCTCCAGTACCTTCTCAGCCAATAGAAACATGGCTGTGTATACTGTGTGTACATGTATGTGTATACTGTGTGATTGTATACTGTGTGTGTATACTGTGTGTACATGTCTGTGTATACTGTGTGTACATCTCTGATTGCCTGGGGGCCCCATAATCTCCTATTGCCCCGGGGGCCCTATGAGTTGTCAGTCCGCCCCTGCCAGTAAGTCTGTTGTTTCTCAACAGAATAAACTTTCCTGCAGATGTAGCAGTTACAAAGATGAGACAAACCATTTAATACTGACAGGGGTGCTTATAATAATCAGCTTTTATTTATTTATGTAAAAGCCTTTATCCCAAAAGGAAAAAAATGTTTGTTGCCTGTAACTGATTTTAAAGTGTTAGCTGGAGTTCAACTTCAATTTTGTTAGTGTATCTAAATCTCAGATTAGTGTTATCATTATGATTTAAAAAGGATCCAAAAAACAATTGCAGTTTACCAATCCTTAGATGTGGCTGCTTTAATTTTTTTTTTTTTTTTTTTTTACCTGGTAATCTGGCCAGTAACACATGTCCTGTATTAGAGTGCCCCCACTCTGGATGAAGGAGCAGTGGGAGAGGGGAGTGTTGGATACACTAGCAAATTTAGATAGGCTTAACTAACAAATTGAAGCTGAACTCCATCTAATACTCTTTAACCAGTTACAGCCAATAGTTTTAGCCCCTTTGGGATAAAGATTTTACACAAATAAATAAAAGCTGGTCATTGTAAGTACCACTGACTAACTAACTGCCACTTTTGCTGGACAGCTTGATCCATACCTCCCAACTTTCAGAGATGGGAATGAGGGACACCTATCAGCAAAAGTATGCAGGCATAGGACACACCCCCTTGCCACGCCCCCTTAAAGGAGAATTGTATAAAAAAAATAAGATTGGTTAAACCCACAAGGGCTTTTTTTACCACTATTATTCCTTTATATTGGCTTTTGGAATCTACAAATGCAGCAATTTAGAAATCAGATGAAAGGTTTAGCGGTGGGAAACACTTTTTGAGGGATAAATGAGGAGGAATGAGGGACAGAGGGACATTGCTCCAAATCAGGGACAGTCCCTCCAAATCAGGGACAGTTGGGAGGTAGGCTTGATCTGTTGAAAAACAGCAGACTTCCTGGCAGGATCACCAGGTGAAAATAAAGGAAAAACTAAAATGAATGCAGGTACTGCGCTTGCAATGTAATACATTTTTTTAACTGGGTTTAAAGCGGAGCTCCACCGGATTATAAGACCTAGATCTAAAATATTATACTCACCTTCATCGATCCAAAACGGTAGGCATTTTTTATTTTTTTACTTACCTTTTGTTGATTTCTTCTTGCCATCCATCGCTTCCGGTTCTCCTTCTCTCGGATATGGGCGGGGATATTACGGCTATTTCGTAATATCCCCTAGCCCGCACTGTCTCCTGGGACCTTGTGTCATAGCTCCCAGGAGTCAGTGCGGCGGCCTGGCCCGAGATAGCGCGAGACTGTTTTCTGCTCTCACAACGGGGCGGGACTTTTGATGCCGCCGCCGTTGTGATGGCAACAGGAGCTGCTGACGGCGCTCCTATGCTGTTTGTACTGCACGCATGCACGTGATTACAATGAATGGGCGTCAATGAAATCCAGGAAGAGAATGCTTGGAGGTTTCACATGCCCACAGGCAAGATGGAGAACGAACCGAGAATTTTTATAAAGTCTTTTTAGAAGATAAAAAACGAAAGGCATAAGTGCTAGAAACAGGACAGGTGAGTTACTCAATTACAAATGAATTTCTTTATTAAAGTGGAAGTAAACCCTCCTATTGTTTTCAACCAAGGAAGCTGCCACCTTGGCCTCTGTTTAATCTTCAACTGCCATGATGCTGCACATGTGATCAGTTATGACACCAGCCATTGGATGGTTTGACAGTTTGGTTGAAAGCATAGTCGATGTGACAGTTAGCATTTCCGGCATGACATTTTTTTTTAAACTATTAAATCAAAGGGTTTACTTCCGCTTTAATGACCATTGAAAAAAACCCGTCATGGGCAGTGGAGCCCCGCTTTAATACCACGTCAACATGACAGCTGTGAAAGGGACAGACAGGACTGTATCATTTTTATTGAGATTTATACTTCATTTGAAAACAAAGTAAAAATCTTTCCTTAGGCCTCATGGGGAAAAAAATAATAAGAATGGACAATGTACATTTAATAGTAGATCTCTCAGAGCCGGTATTACACGGCTGATGATCTGCCATGCCGGGGTTACAGTGTGCTGGGAGCTCATAACTCCCATCTGCAGTCCAATGTGAAAGCCACATGTTTTTAATGGGTGATTGGCAGTCTTTTCTGGGTTTCTTCACAGTCTCGCTAATCTCCTCTAATTCTCTCCCATGCTTCATTTCATTCTGCTCTTTTTTTCACATTCTTCCCCAATCTCCAACCAATGCCCTCATTGTTTAGGATTCTTATACCCTGACAAAACTGACCTCAGATATCCTTTTGGCTTCTATGCCTCGTTACTCAGACTGTCCATCCACTCACTTATTCAAATGGTAACCACTTACAGATTCACAGCAAACATCTCTCACTATCTTCCAGGGGCAATTGGAACTTTTCTTTTTTTTTTTGCCAGGCCTAATGGGAAGACGAGAAAACGAGGTTCAACAACACATTTTTTTTTTTCTTTCTCGTTTAATGATTCAGGGTTAGGCCAGAATAACATCAGCAATTCTAATTTGCCCAGCAACAGATGGCAAATGACTCAGAGCTCTGTAAATTAATTTCCGTCAAAGAGTTTAGTAAAAAGGGATAGAGAAAGGAGAAAAAAACTCTTCAAAGAGAACTAACATGAATCACAGAAGAGTTTCTCATACAGGTATCACATGACCACTCACCGCTTTAATGGGCTTCCAAACCAAAACAAGTTACCTAATATGGAGGTTTTCTTATATATATATATATATATATATATATATATATATATATATATATATATATATATAGTTGGGGGCTATGTATAAAATCACACATACATACATATATATGACATATATATATATATATATATAAATAAATGTATATATATATGTAGCGATACCCCCAGTTAAGAGGGCCGCTGGTTTGTTTTGGGTCCCTGAGTACAGCTCCACCAACCCCCGGCAATTTTTCTCTACCCGCTCTGGCACAGTTAGTAAAGGGGTATGTATCTATGCACATAAAAATATCACTTATACTCTAAAGCCCCATACACACGGTCGGACTTTTTCATGGATTCTGTCCGATCGGACAATGTTGTTGAAAAATCAGACCGTGTGTATGCACCATCGGACAGTGTACGTCGGATTGTCCGACGGACAAAGTCCTATCTCCTGCTGGAAAGATTTGCCGACAACACGGTCCGATCACACCAAATCCGATCGTGTGTACGGTTGTCCGACCGGACAAAGTGCTACGCATGCTCAGATCACATTACAAGACCAAAGCTATTGGCTACTAGCCTCTACGTAGTCCCGTCGTAGGCAACAAACGTCACCACGTTCAGAATGATCGGATTTTCCGACAACTTTGTCCGACCGTGTGTACGCAAAACCAACATCAGACAAAGTATGACGGACATGGTCCGACGGACCTGGTCCGCGGATTGTCCGACCGTGTGTATGGGGCTTAAGTGTAATGGACTCAAACTCACAAGCAGACTGCTGAGATAAGAATAACTGGCTTTACTTTGGCAGTAAGAAAAGGAATAGTAACATGCACTTAACATTTGACTTACAACACATTAGCAGGTCCCTGCAATATGCACTTTAACATGTACACATATATGTATCAAACTAGCAATGGGGAACGGAGCGCCAAGTGTAGCGACCGTCTGCTGTGCACCCCTGAGGTGCAATAAATCTATCTGCGCCTACCTAACGGACCAGGCCTGATCCCTAGCAATAGAACTCAGTCCTTGAATAAGTACAGTATTCTTCACCGGCAATAGATCTGTAGAGGTGGTGCACATGTAGCTTTAAATGGTGTATTTGTAATCCACAGAAAGAAACATCTACTGCTCTGAGGTAAATTGTGCCTTGGCAGTTCAATAGGCATAGAAGTGTATGTAGCAATGTAGGATGAGCCTTTCGGCTCGCTCACCACTCCTGGGGTACCGTCCTCAGCTCCGGGACCTCCAATGGCGGCGTCCGGCCTCCTCCGTCACAGCCCCTGCGTTCCGGTCCTCTCTCCGACCGACCGACTGTAGGGAAAAGTCTCCGCTCCGCTGCTGCTGACTCTGAGGGGTGAGGGTCTCTCTCCACCTGCTGCAAGGCCCAGGCTTCAGGCCTTCAGCAGTCTCGGTCCGCACAGGTGTCTCCTCACTTGCAAGTCTCTGCGTCACCAGCCCAGTCAGAAGAGGAAGAAGCGGTCTCTCCTCTTCCCTTTTATCTCCTCCCCCAGCAGTCTCTCGGGCGGAAACAAACAGCCTCCCGGGAGCCTGGGGAATTATGGGGAATGTAGTTTTATCCCCTAAAAGGGGAACGACCCTGCTACATATATATATATATATATATATATATATATATAATTATTTTTAATATATAGTTGGGGGCTATAGTTGGGGGCTATGTATAAAATCACACATACATACAGTGGTGTGAAAAAGTGTTTGCCCCCTTCCTCATTTCCTGTTCCTTTGCATGTTTGTCACACTTAAGTGTTTCGGAACATCAAACCAATTTAAACAATAGTCAAGGACAACACAAGTAAACACAAAATGCAATTTGTAAATGAAGGTGTTTATTATTAAAGGTGAAAAAAAATCCAAACCCTCATGGGCCTGTGTGAAAAAGTGATTGCCCCCCTTGTTAAAACATACTATAAAGCCCCATACACACGGTCGGATTTTTGCATGGATTCTGTCCGATCGGTTGTTGTTGTTGTTGTTGTTGAAAAATCAGACGGATTGTCCGACGGACAAAGTTCTATCTCCTGCTGGATAGATTTGCCGACAACACGGTCCGATCACACCAAATCCGATCGTGTGTACGGTTGTCCGACCGGACAAAGTGCTACGCATGCTCAGATCACATTACAAGACCAAAGCTATTGGCTACTAGCCTCTACGTAGTCCCGTCGTAGGCAACAAACGTCACCACGTTCAGAATGATCGGATTTTCCGACAACTTTGTCTGACCGTGTGTACGCAAAACCAACATCAGACAAAGTATGACGGACATGGTCCGACGGACCTGGTCCTCGGATAATCCGCGCGTGTGTATGGGGCTTTACTGTGGTTGTCCACACCTGAGTTCAATTTCTCTAGCCACACCCAGGCCTGATTATTGCCACACCTGTTCACAATCAAGGCATCACTTAAATAGGAGCTGCTTGACACAGTAAGGTCCACCAGAAGATCCTTAAAAGCTACACATCATGCCGAGACCCAAAGAAATTCAGGAACAATTGAGAAAGAAAGTAATTGAGATCTATCAGTCTGGAAAGGGTTATAAAGCCATTTCCAAAGCTTTGGGAATCCAGCGAACCACAGTGAGAGCCATTATCCACAAATGGCGAAGACATGGAACAGTGGTGAACCTTCCCAGGAGTGGCCGGCCGCCCAAAATTACCCCAAGAGCGCAGCGACGACTCATCCAAGAGGTCACAAAAGACCCCACAACAACGTCCAAGGAACTGCAGGCCTCACTTGCCTCAGTTAAGGTCAGCGTTCATGCCTCCACCATCAGGAAAAGACTGGGCAAAAATGGCCTGCATGGCAGAGTTCCGAGGAGAAAACCACTGCTGAGCAAAAAGAACATCAAAGCTCGTCTCAATTTCTCCACAACACATCTTGATGATTCCCAAGACTTTTGGGACAACATTCCGTGGACCGATGAGACAAAAGTGGAACTCTTTGGAAGGTGTGTGTCCAAGTATATCTGGCGTAGAAGGAACACTGCATTTCAGAAAAAGAACATTATACCAACAGTAAAATATGGTGGTGGTAGTGTGATGGTCTGGGGCTGTTTTGCTGCTTCAGGACCTGGAAGACTTACTGTGATAAAAGGAACTATGAATTCTGCTGTCTACCAAGAGATCCTGAAGGAGAATGTCCGACCATCTGTTCGTGTACTCAAGCTGAAACGAACTTGGGTTCTGCAGCAGGACAATGATCCTAAACACACCAGCAAGTCCACCACCGAATGGCTGAAGAAAAACAAAATTAAGACTTTGGAGTGGCCTAGCCAAAGTCCTGACCTGAATCCTATTGAGACGTTGTGGTATGACCTTAAAAAGGCCGTTCATGCTCGAAAACCCTCTAATGTAACTGAATTAGGACAATTCTGCAAAGATGAGTGGGCCAAAATTCCTCCAGGACGCTGTAAAAGCCTCATTGCACGTTATCGCAAACACTTGGTTGCAGTTGTTGCTGCTAAGGGTGGCCCAACCAGTTATTAGGTTTAGGGGGCAATCACTTTTTCACACAGGGCCATGATGGTTTGGATTTTTTTTCACCTTTATAATAAACACCTTCATTTACAAATTGCATTTTGTGTTTACTTGTGTTGTCCTTGACTATTGTTTAAATTGGTTTGATGTTCCGAAACACTTAAGTGTGACAAACATGCAAAGGAACAGGAAATGAGGAAGGGGGCAAACACTTTTTCACACCACTGTACATATATATATATAAATAAATAAATATATATATATATATATATATATAATTATTTTTAATATATATATATATATATATATATATATATATATATATATATATATATATATATATATATATATATATATATATATATATATATATATATAATTATTATTATTTTTATATATATATATATATATATATATATATATATATATATATATATATATATACATATATATATAATATTATTAATAATAATAATATTATTTATTTTTATATATATATATGTCATATATATGTATGTATGTGTGATTTTATACATAGCCCCCAACTGTCCCTTATTTGGAGCAATGTCCCTCATTCCTCCTCATTTGTTCCTCATTTTGATCTGATCTATATAGTTGTATATAAAATGCACTTTTTATCTATCAAAATGTGTTTTGGATAAAATATGATTGGCTACTACAGGCACTGTACACACCATTACTGCCTTGTTAAGAATAAATACTTAAAATAAGAACAAAATGTAAAACAAATAAAAAAACGAATAAAAGCTAAAAGAAAAAGTGATGGCGTGGCTTAAAAAGTTTACAGAATAAGAGTGACATTTACATGAAAGAGAAATAAAATAATTACAATTATGTTAAGCTGAATACGCATTTTGTTTCCTAGTTGTAGTTATTAAAAACATCGTTCCTGTGATCTTGAGAACAGAGCTACAAAACTGTGACATGACAGCTTTTCCACCATGTGTTTCATAAAACGCAAATTTAGAATCGCACAGCAGTGACAGTCACCGCTAATGAAAACCAATCCCTGACGTTAGAATCACAACTCTGCTTCACTGCATTGCGGTATTAAGCAGCAATAAAAGTTAATGTTGTTTTATTAGATCCAGAATGGCTCAGGCCAAAAAAAAGGAAAGACCAAATGTGTTCAAACAGTCCAAAACTTTGATCTGTTTACAAAAAATGTTTACTTGCTGAAAATAATTATGTTATATAATGCTATATTTTTCACAGCCATTGGAATTAATATACAATTAAATTATAATAATACATTTTTTTGTTTTTATATGCTGCTAATAGTAATGTGATGAGCGTGTTTGAAAATTCAAAGGAGCTGCTTGGCTATTTTGCAGCTTGTAGACAGGTGTGAGTTGACCTCCCTACACAGGTGGCGCTGTTGCAATCGCCATGCCAGGAGTAGGGCTGGGGAAAAAATAGATTTAAATCTTGAATCGAGTTGAGAGCAGCCCGGATCCTTTTCTCAGTTCCCTCACCGGCGATCCTGCCCACTACCCCCTGATGAGTGTCCCCAGTGCAAGCTGTTTGCTCTGGGGCACTCGTGAATGCTCGCTCTTAAGCTGCCTCTGTGTGTCCATAAGACACACAGAACACGGCTGGGCCCCACCCCCCACTCCGTCCTCACTGCGATTGACAGCGATTGACAGCAGAGGGAGCCAATGAGAGAGGAGAGACGCGAGAGAGTAAGCGCTCTCGTGCACATCGCTGGATCGGATCAGACTTGGTTAAGTATTATGCCCCATACGCACGGTCGGAAATTCCAACCACAAAATCCGTCGGATTTTTTCCCACGCATTTTGTCCGACACTGGTGTTGCATACACACGGTCGGACAAAGTTGTCGGAAAATCCGATCATTCTGAACGTGTTGACGTTCGCTGCGTACGACGGAACTACGTAGAGGCTAGTAGCCAATAGCTTTGGTCTTGTAATTTGATCTGAGCATGCGTGGCACTTTGTCCGTCGAAATTCGCTACACACGATCAGAAAAAGTCAGATCGGACTTTGTTGTCGGAAAATTTGAGAGCAGGATCTCAATTTTTTCCGACGGAAAAAATCTGATGGCGCCCACACGGTCGGATTTTCCGACAACATGGTCCGATAGGACATTTTCCGTCGGAAATTCCGACCGTGTGTACGGGGCATTAGAGGGAGCTGCACACCAAAGGTTCTTTACCTTCATCCATAAAATGCATGAAGGTAAAAAAGCTTTAGCTTTTACCAATGCTGCATTGCAAGAGTTTTCAACCATCACTTTTATGCCACGTACACACGAGTGGAATTTCCGGCGGAAAAATCTTGGATGGTTTTTCCGACGGAAATCCGCTCAAAGCTT
>CM053028.1:48789411-48825974 GCA_028564925.1 Lithobates sylvaticus | reverse complement strand
CCAAAGGGGGGCTGATATCACTGGCCATGCTCCATCCAGGAGTCAGTAGGTGTGCCTTCTTTTTGAATTTGAGGGAAGAATGAGAAAGTGGCCTGTGGATGAGGGGGGCTAAAAACAGGCAGCCGCCCGATCCTAACAATACAGCTGCAAGGCTTTGCTTCATGGACGTGGCAGTTTTAACTTGGGCTGCAGAGTTTGACAAATGGACGTGGCAGTTTTAACTTGAGCTGCAGAGTTTGACAAATGGCACCTCCTGCCAAACTTTCCCATTGAGTTTAATGGGACATTGCACGTGGTTGTGGCAAGATGGTGCAGGGTTAAATCAAGCAGTGACAAAGCTATATAACAGGGGTGCCCAACCAGTGTCCCGGGGGCCACATGTGGCCCGCGGAGCCCTCTGATGTGGCCCTTGACCTCCTGCTCTAAGATGGCAGGTTGGCAAGCCCAGATCACGGGTTGCCGACCAGCCATCCCAGAGCAGCCAATGTGAATGAAGCTGCTGGTAGTGGAAGCAAGTGGCTGCGTAGCAGAGCCACATAAGCCAATGCTTCCTGTATAGCGCCCAGTCCTGTTACAGGCGGAGTGATACCAAATGCAGGACGACTCCCAAAATGTATGGAGGAAGGTGCTCTGGTCTGATGAGACTAAAATTAAACTTTTTAGCCATCAAAGAAAACGCTATGTCTGCGCTATATCGCAAACCCAACGCATCACATGACCCAAAGAACACCATCCCGTGCTGTGGGGATGTTTTTCAGCAGTCAGGACTGGGAAAATGGTCAGAGTTGAGGGAAAGATGGATGGTTCTAAATGCAGAGATATTCTTGAGCAAAACCTGTACCACTCTGTGTGTGATTTGAGGCTAGGATGGAGGTTCACCTTCCAGCAGGACCCCAAACACACTGCTAAAGCAACACTTAAATGGTTTAAGGGGAAACATGTAAATGTGTTGGAATGGCCTAGTCAAAGCCCAGACCTCAATCCAATAGAAAATCTGTGGTCAGACTTAAAGATTGCTGTTCAGAAGCGCAAACCACCCAACTTGAAGGAGCTGGGGCAGTTTTGCAAGGAGGAATGGGCAAAAATGCCAGTGGTAAGATGTGGCAAGCTCATAGAGTCTTAACCAAAGCGACTTTGAGCTGTGATAGCCGCAAAGGGTGGCTGTACAAAGTATTGACTTTAGGGGGGTGAATAGTTATGCACATTGACTTTTTCTGTTATTTTGTCCTATTTGTTGGTTGCTACACAATTAAAAAAAAACATCTTCAAAGTTGTGGGCATGTTCTGTAAATTAAATGATGCAAATCCTCAAACAATCCATGTTTATTCCAGGTTGTGAGGCAACAAAACAAGAAAAAATGCCAAGGGGGGTGAATACTTTTGCAAGGCACTGTACTTACTAAAAACACTATACAATTTCCCTTTCTTGGTGTAGTCCATAGGACCATTCTTTGTGCTTCGCCATTATGTACTTGATAGATGGTTAGTAAATAGGACTCTGAATAACAGATAGGAATATTTATCTTGGTTGTCTCAGCAAAAGTTTCGCTGAGCTCATAAGCTGCTGAAGAATCACATGTCGGCTGGTAATTAAGATGTTGCGCCACATTCACTTCTGGTTATGGAAAAAGTGACTAACCTAATCCAAAAATGCTGAATGCAAATGGCTAACAAATATCATGTTTAGCATCCCAATGTAAGTCGTAAGGCCAACAGCTGGAACATGTGGTGTGTAGAAACTGCAGCATGCATGGAAGAAAATCAATTATAGTTAGGAGACAGCTATGGGTAACACATGATTCCATGACAATGCAGCTCCGTCATAATGGTGGAGAAGACTGTGGAAAAAATTCCACACAAAGGAAAAAAGACTGGAATTATGTCTTATTAGATGATAATGTGTTTTCTTACTTGACAAGAAAACAAAATATGGTTGTGATTATAAAACACATGGAAGTGGGATTTTTTTAATTTTTTTTATTTTTTAACGAGGTCCTTCATTAAGGCAGTAAACAATTAATTAGGAGCTTCCTAACCAGGATGCGACGTAATAGGGGCAAATTGTGCAACTTTTTTTTTTTTTAGCTTACATTATTTACAAGACAAAATCAGCAAAATTGTTTGTTAACCACCAGACAGCTCCATAGAGCAAAGGGCTGAACTCAGACACACACTATATTTCCAAAAGTATTGGGATGCCTGCCTTTACACACACATGAACTTCAATGACATCCCAGTCTTGAGCCTCTTAGATTTTTGAACGTCTGATTTTTAGACATGTGCAATTCGTTTCGTTTTTTTTAGTTTTTAGGTTTTTTTTCCGTTATATTCGTTCATTCGTTATCGTACGAATGAACGAACGATTCTCTAAAATTTTTAACGAATCGTTCGAATCGAACGAATCCGAAAAACAACGAAAAATCCGAAAAAAACTAATTAGAGACAACGAATCTACGAAAGAAGAAAATCCAAAAAACGAAAACAGGAACAACGAAAATCAAAATGAACGAAAAGATTTGTACATTCGTAACTTTTTATTTTTTTGTTGAATTGGTAATTTTCCGTATCCCTTACAATGGCGCTGCTTAATGTGCCTCGAATGGATTGAACGAAAAAATTCGTCCATTCGTAACATTTTTTTTTTTTTTTAGATTCGTAATTTTCCCTGTCTCTTACAATGGCGCTGCCTAACGTGCTTTCAATGGATTGAACGAAAAAATTCATACATTCGTAACTTTTTTTTTTTTTTTTCGATTCGTAATTTTCTGTGTCTCTTACAATGGCGCTGCTTAACGTGCTTCGAATGGATTGAACGAAAAAATTTGTAATGTAATAATAGCATACACATTACATAAAATTATGAATTATGCTCCGATTACGAATCTACGAATGTTACGAATGTTACGAAAGTACGAATAAATACGAATGCGTCCGAATTTCGAATAAACGAAAATTAAACGGAAAAATTAACGGAAAAACAAATCAACGAAAAAATAACTCTTACGAAAATACGAATCGTTACGAATACGAACACCGACGACTTACGAATTTACGAATCGTTACGAATCAACGGAAACGAAAAAAACGAAACGAAAATAAACTAATTTTTCTGTTGTGCACATGTCTACTGATTTTTGTGGCATGCTAGTCTCATGTCAAAAGTGAAGAGCATACTGACAATACGAAAATTTTCAGATGACAGAATACAACATGTGTTGAATAGTTTTGTATGTATTTCGTTCCTGAGCATGCCTAGTCTTGCTCTCTTTTTTGTACGATAACCGTACTAATGAATACGAAAATCGGACGTTGAGTTCATATCTGACCAAAATTTTTATAGTCTGCACATCCAGCTTTTGTCTGAGGAAATTGGCTCTCGAAAGCACCGTACTAACGACCCGAATATCGGCAGACAGCTCGTCGTACAAATTTTCCCATCTGATTTTCGTATCGTGGGTATGGGCCTTAAGTCCATAGAGTTCATAGTTGAGTTGGCCCAACCTTTGCAGCTATAACAGCTTCAACTCTTCTGGGAAGGCTGGATGAGCGAGTTTGGGGCTGGAGGAACTTGACTGGCCTGAAAAAGAGTCCTGACCTCAACTCGATAGAACACCTTTGGGATGAATTAGAGTGCAGACCGCGAGCCAGGCCTTCTCGTCGACATCCCTGCCTGACCTCACAAATGCGCTTCTGGAAGAATGGTCAAACATTCCCATAGACACACTCCTAAACTTAGTGGACAGCCTTCCCAGAAGTGTTGAAGCTGTTATAGCTGCAAAGGGTGAGCCAACTCAATATTGAACCCTACGGACTAAGACTGGGATGCTATTAAAGTTCATGTGCGTGTAAAGGCAGGTGTCCCAATACTTTTGGCAATATAGTGTAACTATGCTTTGTCTTTACTCCCCTTAGGCATTTCCACATTTTTGTAGAGTAGCCTAAAATTAGAATGTGTGTAAAGAAAAATCATAGTTCTTTTCTCCATGAAAAGTCTTGCTTCAGTGGCAAAACTACCAGGGTCGCAAAGGTTGCACTTGCGACTAGGCCTTGGCGTTATGCCACTGTGGGGGTGGCAAGATGGCAGAAAGGGGGCTTGACGCGGGACTGTAAGGCTCAGTTCACACTGCTGCGACCCCAAAGTTATGTGACTTGCTTGTGATTTCCCTGCGTCTTGTTTTCCACTTTTGTGATATAAAGGGTCTTTAAAGAATTTCAAGAGTAAAGGCCACCGGATCAGTGGAAAGGGCCCTGGGCCTCAAGGGAAGGGCCCTGGGCATGAAAAGAAGGGCCCCGGGATCAGAGGAAAAGGCCCCAGGAACAAAGCAAAGGGTCCCGGGACCAATAGAAAGGGCTTCAGAGGTCAGGGGGCCCTTCACGGTTTCTTGCACTAGGGCCCTCAAGGTTCTAGTTACACCCCTGTCTTACTTCCGTAAGTATTTACACCCTTTAGCTATAAATCGCTTGCGCTGGTGCAACTTTCTTTCAGAATTCCCCAAGTTAGTTGAATGGAATCCACCAGTGTACAGTTTAAAGGGTCTATTTATAATAAGAAAGTCTTTGAATTTGCACAGCCATCTTGAATAAGCCCTATAATTGTCTAATATCTTTTATTCCTATGATTTCTGGCTCCATCTAGTGTATAATGCTGTATATTCCTGATAGAGCTATTTAGGGAAACTACCACATTATGGCCACTAGTTTGAGCTGATAATCATAGAAAATAGACATATTAGACATATTACAGGGATTATTCGTGATGATTATTAAGCCTCGTACACTGGATCGGATTTTCCAATGGGAATTGTGTGATGACAGGCTGTTGGCGGTAAATCCGACCATGTGTACGCTCCATCAGACAAATGTTGTCGGATTTTCCGCGGACAAATGTTGGATGGCAGGTTTTAAAATTTTCCGTGGACAAATGCTTGTTGTCGGATTTTCTGAGCGTGTGTACACAAGTCCGTCGGAGAAAAGTACAAACACGCATGCTCGGAAGCAACGATGAGCCAGAAGAGGTCGGTCTTGTAAACTAGCGTTCGTAATGGAGAATTAACATTTGTGACGCAGCAAATTATGAAATCTCGAAATGCAGCGCACAATTCTCTTCTTTAATGGGATAATAATGAAGCTGTTTTGCTGGTGATACTGATGGAGTTATTGCACATGAATTTTCAAAGGCTTTTTTTCTAGTGATATCAAGAATAATATTATTATGCTTTTTTTTTTTATTTGGACAAGTTACCACAACACCATTTTTCTGTAGTTTTTAACATCTAAGATACAACTATGTTGGTGTTCCTTGTCAATTTTACATTGTATTTTTTAAAATGTAACTGCCGACTCCAAAACTGTCATTTGAAGTAAAACACAGAGCCAAGTATTAGTCTCCACAATTTTTTTATTGTGCATTAAAAAAAGAAAACAAATAAAATTAGACATGCTATCTGCCAATAGAATTTAACCAAAAAGTACATTCTATGCATCCAAAAATATAGAAAATATACTAAATCAAAACATTATTCAACCAAAAAAATAATGTCAAAGCAATAACTCCAAGGCCAATAAAAAATAACACGTTATCTCCTCCGATTCCACAACATGTCTGGTTGACGAACGTCCGTTCAAAAACAAACTGAAAAGCGCGAAATGAAAAGCGCAAAATGAAAAGCGCGAATCAACACTCACCAAACTTCTACTAACACAAAATTAGCTGAAGGAGCCCAAAGGGTAGCGCTAAAGAGCTGAAAAACAACGTAGTACGTCACTTCGTTCGTAATTGTTGGACAACAATTCCTTGCCGTTTGTATACGTATGGGCCAACGCCCTTCAGACAAAAAAACGATTGTGTGTACGAGGCTTTAGACTGCTGAGACATTTTTTCTTAAACTTGACTTTAAAGTACAACTGAATGCGGCTTTGAAATCGTGCAACTTCACTTGAAATCGCATGATTTCAAAGCCGCACGTCAGTGCGACTTCAGGTGCGACTTGGCTGAAATATGTGCAACTCACATGACAAGTTGCACCAGTGAGAACGAGGGCTCAAGGGAAAACGTATTTTTAGTTTTGGATAGAGTGGAGAGGATTTAGAACACCTGTTCGGTCTTTATTGCAGTACTATACGTGCCCCTGTTAGGAAGATTCTCTCTCTCTCTCTATTTGACACATTTACCATTATCATCGAAAGTGAAAGTAAAAAAAAAAATTTTGGGTTGTTCCTAGATCAGCAATAGAGGGGAGATCTTACATAGGGGACACTAGTTTTGGCAACCCTGATGACAACAAAAGATTTCCCCTTTGAAGGTATTTCCCCTCACTTCCTGTTTTGGCTATGTCCAGACCACCCACCACAAATATACTGTGGCAGGGCGGCCTGGGTCTGCGCAAAATCACGTACCTGTACGTGATTTTGTGCATGCGGCGTAGGGGAGTGCAAAAGAGAGATCTATGTTTCCGCTAAGCTGAAACATGGACCTGTCTTTTCCTCCAGTGTATCCGTCCCCCCACATAGTTAGTAAGCACCTCCCAGGGACACACTTAACCCTTTGATCGCCCCTGGTGTTAACCCCTTCCTTGCCAGTGACATTTATACGGTGACAGTGCATTTAGCACTGATCACTGTATTGGTGTCACTGGTCCCCAAAAAGTGTCACTGATGCCGCGTACACATGATCTGATTATCTGGCGGACTTTCCTAAAAGTCCGGCGGACTATCGATTTTGTTTGGATACACCATCGTACGGCCGTACAATTGTCAGTTAAAGCAACGTAGTGCCATATGGCAAAAAAAAATGGCCTGGTCAAGAAGTGGGTACAACCTAACGAAGCTGAAGTGGTTAATTGTGTAGAAAATAAAGCTAACCACAGACATGCCTCAAACCAATTTTCATTTAACATTCTAACCTTCTGACTTTAGGAAACACGTAAAAAAAGAAAAAAAAGACATTTCAACTGTTTTTGCAGGTCAAGCAAAGGAAAAATATATGGAATCACTCAATTATGATTTATGAAGAATACTGTTTGTTGTTAATTAAAGTGGTTGTAATAAGCACTTTTACCTATAATAAGGCCTACCTGTAGGTACTGTGAATTTATCTTAAACTTGCACAGTTTAGGAGATATTCAATGTATCCGCATACAAGAATCGCTTGTGATGTTTCTTCAGCTGCTGTGCCGTTACCAGCGGCTCCCACGCGCATTCGGGAGTGATGTCATCGCAGCTCCAGCCAATCACAGCGCCGGAGCCTGCAAACCCGGAAATAACTCCGGGACGACATGTCGCCATTCACAGCGGTGTGCCGGGACTGCTGCAACAGCATCGTTCTAAGGTAAATATTTCATAATGAGCTAGTATGCGATGCCCAGATTTTTTTTCATCTGGGGTTACAACCACTTTAAATTCATGCCTCAGAGAAATCAAGCTGTTATAAAAGCCAGAGGTGGTGCAACAAAGTACTTGTGGTGTACTGTAGTGTTTTCTTCAAGATTCCATAATATTTTCCTCAGAATTGAGTGATATTTTTTCCCTTTTTTTCCTCTGCTTGATCTGCAAAAACAGTTGCAATTGACTACAGTTTTCTTTCTTTTTTTATTTTTTTCTTATTTTAAGTGTTTATTAAAGCCAGAAGGTTGGAATGTTAAATGTTTTGTGTTTAAATGTCTGTGATTAGTTTTTTTTTTTTCTACACAATTAAACAATTGAATGAACATTTTCCAAGACTTTTTGCCTGGGGTTGTAATTTAAAGCGGTAGTAAACCCCCTGACTTTTTTTTCCTACACCTAACTCATTATGAAATACTTACCTTATAAAGAGACGTCGGTATCTCACCCGGTCCACGCCGAGGGAGCTGAAATCTTGCCTCCGCGTGTCTTCTGGGTTTTGGGGCTCTGGCGATGTCGTCACTCCCGCGCATGCGGGAGACTTCTTTCCGGCAAGGTCCGGTGTCTGCCGGACTTTCAGCCGAGAATCCCCAGAGCGCATGCGCCGCTGAATTCAGCGGCTCATTGCAAAGGGGAATTCTTTTTACCAAAGGTAAGCCTTATTATAGGCTTACCTGTAGGTAAAAGTAAAAAAATTACTATACAACCACTTTAAATTGCACACTAGTGGACTCTTTTCAATTAATGCCAAGACAGTTGTACAGCAATTTTTTTATAACTAGATTACATAGTGTCACCTGATTTCAGAATAAATACATTTATGGTCTAGAGCCCTACGGACGACATGAGTAACGATGACACATAGGAACAACACAAAACTTACCAACATGAAATAGACCTGAAAGCGTGCCTTGGTCTACCGTATGGTACACCAAAATAAGGGGGCATACCCTAGATAAGGAATGATAAAAAGTAGTTATGGAATAATGTGAAATGAGTATTCAGTCTGGGGTAAGAATACTTGGAAGAAGCTTTTAAAAAAGGGAGGGTGGGTGGGTGTCTCGCACAGGAAACCAACAAAGACCGGCGGCCTTTGGGCTGCTTAAATACCCTCCGGGCTCCTCCCATAACTTCAGGCCGGTACCCGGCCTTCCAATTTATGGTCTAGAGCCCTACGGACGACATGAGTAACGATGACACATAGGAACAACACAAAACTTACCAACATGAAATAGACCTGAAAGCGTGCCTTGGTCTACCGTATGGTACACCAAAATAAGGGGGCAAAAACTTTCAGGTAGGGGATAATTATTTATTAAAGGTAAGTGTCACTGAGTAAGTCGGGCAAAGGCCTGAACCATCTCCAACTGTGGGTTAGGTATGTAGCGAGAGAAGCAGGCCGACTTCCACCGACCTAGTTTCCTGGTCACATGGTCCGGAACCCCCTGTCTTGAGGCCGTCGTGGCCGCCCGATCCGGAATGAATGCCCGGAGTACTGGCTGGGGTCCAATTGAAGATTGCCGAGAAGGATCCGGACATGTTCCACAAACTGTGCCGAGTTGAGGGGTTTAACCGGAAAGGATGACGCGCACTGGAACCTGGGCGGTCGGATAGCATCTCCGTCACCGGTTTAACACAGTAACTGGGCACCAGTTGTTGTGGGTCCTGTACAGGTGTATATCTACTCCGGAACCTCGCTGCTGAGTTTTAGACATCGCCAAGTGAAGAATATAGTGATCCTGGTGGCGGCAGAGGTTACCTTATGCAAGATTGGACCAGCTGGGTGGCTGCGAGTGAACTCGCTGGGCCGTAGAAACCCATAAAACACCATGTGTATCGCAGCCTGCAGGACGGTGCTGAGGAGGAGACCAAAATGGGACCTATCCTGGATGTCAGACACCCCCTTAAAGATCTCCCCAGTGATAGGCAGCCGCCTAGGGCTGACTGGCGGCTGGTGTTTCTGAACTCCACGCAGTAGAGCCCTCACTGCGTGTCAGGAGAACACCGAAGGCCTCGCGAGGTCTTAAAGTGACAAGTAGTGCTGCACCCCGCCACGTACTGGCGCATGGTGCTGTGTGACAGTGCCAGGTGAGAATGGCAATAAGCGATAAACTCCAGAACCTGCTTGACGCTGGAAGATTCACGGGGGCGTCGGGGCAGGAACTTATTAAATGCCCTCCAGGCCGTCCGGTAGGCCCGACGGGTGTTGCGGGTGAGCGAAGAGTTGATGACGTTAGTAGCTGACTGTAAATGTGGGGCTAGTCCAAGGTCAGTTGTGACCAACCCGGGATGATGGCTGAGAGATGGTAGGCTCCTGGCCTCTGTTCAAGGAAGAAATAAAGTTAAAGCGGGAGTGTGCGTCCGCTGCTGAATTGAACTTCCCTGGAATGAATGAGCAGTAAACATTAAACTGATGTTGTAGGGATAGCTGGACCAGTCTGCGGAGGAAGGACATGACGGGCCTGGATTTAGACCTGCCCTTGCTGATGATCTCGGCTGTGGCTTGATTGTCTGTCGTAAAGGCCACAGTCTGTCCAGACCAACGGTGACCCCATAGGTGAGCGGCTGCTACGATGGGAAACAGCTCAAAGAGGGCTGACGTGGTAGTGAAGCCCGGTGTGGCTAGTGCCTGAGGAGGCCAAGGGGCGGTGAACCACAAATGGCCAAAAATGGCGGCGCATCCCGTGGATGCCGCCGCATCGGTCACCACCTGGGGTGACAGCGTGGACACTACTGGGATGAACAGGGAAACACCGTCCCAATTACTGAGAAAGTCTTCCCACATAGCCAGATCTGCCCTGGCTGGTGAATCCAGCCTGATGACCTGGTCTGGGTCCTGAGTGTAGGACAGGAAGACCAGCAACCGGGACACGAAGGAGCGGCCCTGGGGGATGATCCTCATAGCAAAATTCAACATCCCGAAGAGAGACTGAAGTTGCTTCTGAGTACATCCCCCCACCCGAGTGAACTCTTGTAGAACCGTCCTGATACGGTCCAACTTATCTGCGGGAAGGCTGGCCTGCATGGCTAGAGTGTCAAGGTCGACGCCTAAGAACGCGATCTTGTGCGCCGGGCCGTCAACCTTGTGTTCCGCTATGGGGAAGTTCAGATTGTTGAAAACAGTCCTCAACTTTCCAAGGTCCCCTGGGGGAGCCCCGGGTGGTTCAATCAAAAGGAAGTCATCCAAATAGTGGATGACCCCGTGGCACTGTGCCTCGTGGAGAAGGATCCACGCTAGGGTCTCCGCGAACTTATCAAACAACCACGGACTACTCTTAGACCCGAAGGTCAACTTGGTTGCGAAATAATATCGCTCCCTCCACTTGATGCCGTGCCAGCACCACAGGGAGGGATGTATCGGCAGCAGCTTAAAGGCGCCCGATATGTCCACCTTCGAGAGCCAGGCCCCCACCCCAGCCCTGAGTATGGCCTGGATAGCCATATCTACCGAAGCGTACTTCAGTGAGAACTCCTCGGAGGGAATGAGCGAGTTGAGACTGGGAACGACGGAAAAACGCGGCGCTGACAGATCATACACCAGACGTTTTTAATTTGAAAATTTTCCCTGTACAAGCCTGATAGGGCTAACCCTCCAGATACTAAAGGGGGACTGACTGAACGGGCCTATCATAAAGTCCCGATCCAACTCCGTCTGAAGAAGGACGTCGATAGCTGGCTCATCTGTTGCTGCTGAGCGCAAGTTCCGACATTCGTGGGTGGTGTGGGGCAGGGTGATGAGCCCGGTATGAAACCCATCGGTGAAACCTCGGATGAGGTAGCTGGCGAGTGATGGAGTGGGGTGTGAGGTCAAGAAAACATCGAGCCAAAGGACATTGACCCGGCTTAGTCACGGTTTCTTCTGCTTGACCTCACACAGGACCCTGGGGTGCGCCCTCTGGCATAGGGTGCAAACGTGCAAGAGCCGGCACTGGTTGAAATTGCAGGAGCCGTAGTTGAAGTTGTTGCAAATGGCGGCTCCCTCAACCATCCGCACCGGACGTCCCAGCTTGTCCACCTTCTGCCCTTGCACCGGGGCCTGCTGAGCCTGACTCGTGCTGGTAGAGGCCGTGCTAGCTATCGGGTGGACAGAGGCTATGTTGGCACACCAGACCGTGGTGTGGGATGCTGACTGACAGACAGCACATAGCGGGGACCGTAGACTCGCAAAGTGGCGGCAGAACAACTCGGTGTCCACTACGCTCCAGTCCGTTGTCAAATGGAACTGTAAGAATCTGGCCGCGGCTTTGGCCGAGAAGGACCGATGATAATCGTAGAACGCTGAGCCACCGTATTTGTGGCCCAGGTCTAAGATTATGAGTGAGGCCAGGTTAACGTCTCTGCCCTCTAAAATGTCCTTCCTTACGCTGGGTGGCACCAGGTGGGAAGGATGAATGGTAGCCGTGGCAAGCTCACTACCTGCGGCTGGTGCACTGATGGCTGGGACCACCGCAGGGTCCGGAACCGTGGCAGCCGGGCTGGCCTCTAGACGTGACACCCTGTCCTGGACCTCAATGATCGAGGAAGACAGGGAAGATACCAGAGCGTGTAGCTGAGCGACGGCGGTTGAAATGGATTCCAGTGACGCCTGCTGGCTGCTGGAACCGGCTGCAGCCGGTGGTGGGAAGAGGAGCCTGAATAGCTCGGCCTTCCTGGCCGCGGACGAGAAGGGTATCCCTCTGCGCCTCAGCTCGGCGGACAGCCTGGGAATTGTCCATGCCCTAAGGGACTGGACACTGCCAGCCTCGGAGGCTGACGCCGGAGATAGCGGGGTGGTGAGGTCATCGCTGCCGACTGACGACATGGCGGCTGCCAAGACCCGTTACTTAGTTGACTGGTCACGTGTCTGCAGGCTGGGCCTATAAAGAGGTGACAAGAAATGAGTTTGGACGTGTAACCTATGGTATACGTACCTGCCATGAAAATGCAGGAGCCCCCCCGCCCCTGCGTCTTTTTTTTTTTTTTTTTTTACCTGCTGGAACCCTGATCAAGCTGGTGCAGGTGGACCTACTGAATCCGACTGACCTGAGAGAGTGTGAGAGAAAGTACCTATTTAAGAGCCTGAAACTGCTGCCGTCCAGAGCGACGGTACCCAACGTTGACGATAACAACAGGCGATAGTGACTTAAGTCGACTGACGTGACAGCTGTGGAATCAAATGACAGACAACAATACAAATAACCGACATGACCTGTTGCCTTAACTGAAATGAACATCCCGTGACAGGGCCCGGCCCGGTCGTACCGTATGGGGGTGACTGTGAGCCGGACTCTGGAGCACGTACAGAAATGAGGCAACCGTGAAATGAGGCCAATTGCCTGGGTACGCTGGGGCCGAACTGTGACATACTGGCTGCCACCGGGTCCGACTCCAAGTGCTACAGCATGCATTTGGAACGCAAGCACTCGTGTGCCAGCGACCTCGATCATCATGCCACTGTCTAGTGACTGAACCCCTTTCCCTTTTTTTTTTGTATTGAAATGCGGCCGGCCTAGGGCACGCCGGCGCGAATTCGTACAGGGAAGTGACTAATTAACGCCGGGGCGTGGTAAGGTGAAATGATATAACATGACAAGGACAAGAATCAAAAGTTTCTTTTTTTTTATTTTTTTACTTTTTTTTTTTTTGCGATTCCGTCCCTGGCGCATGTATTGAAATGAGGCCGGCCTAGGGCACGCCGACACGAATTAGTGCGGGGAAGTGACTGCATTCATGCCGGGCGTGGTAAGGTGAGACAGAAATGACATACCATGATAAGGGCAGGAATCAAGAATGAACGCAACCTGTGATGCGATTCCGCCCTTGGCGCATGTATCGAAATGAGGCCGGGTAGTCGTGCGTCTGGATTGCCCCGATCGGAGCATCTATGGATGCGACCGGACCTACCCAGAGGTATGGTGACCGAAATGAAACCATGACAAAGACTAGATTACAACAAACCGAGCAACTTGTAACCGAATCTAATCTCTGGAGCATGTATAGAAAGGAGGCCGAGCGGCTAGGCGAATCAGTGCGAATCGATGCATCCCGGATGCGACCGGATTCAGACCGATACGTGGCCAATGACCGAAATCATGCCAAAGACTGGACTCGAGCCCGCATCCGTACGAGCAGTGGGCCAATCTCTGAAACATGTATGGTAATGCGGCCGTAACCTGGGTACCCCGAGACAAATCCGCGCCTAAGTGCGACATGACTTGAATCTGAGTGCGGCCAGGATCGAAAAAATGGCATGAACGTCCTGTTTAAATGATGCGAAATGACTTAGCATGACCGAATGGCCCGATACGTTAGCCATGTTGAAATGACGAAATGATTGCCATGCTAATACATGAAATGTTTCGACACGGTCGAAGTGATTCGTACAATTAACATGCCAACAGCGATTCGGAATGCAAACAGCGATTCGGCACGCTTGCTGGCATAACCGATTTGAATGATATGACAGGACATGAACGATGCGTGTGAGTGCGAACGGCACCCGTGCGTGAGCCATGTTTGAACGATTCAAAGACTGCGTAATACGAGCGCGTAAGGGGAACCCTTGAGTGCCGGATGCGGCATCGGTCGGAGTGTCATAGCGGGCGGCCCTGAATGTGCGTGCCGCTAGGTGGCTCCCGATCGTGTACAACCAAAAACGTGCGTGTAACTGTTTAGAGTTTCGAGACAAGCGGTGCGTGGTTCGTGAGCTACGCAGACCACAGTTTAGTGACATGATAAGCAGTGCATGGGAACGTGAAACATGGGAGCCGAAGCCCTACCTGCGACAGCCGAACCAGACTCTTTGTACGGAACTGCGACTCGGCGACACGAGTGCGACACGAAGGGACAACACGACTTACGAACCCGGAACGCGGGACTGCAACAACACAAGGAGACGGATAGACGAAACGGAGCTCACGAACCGGCACCAACAGCGCTTGTCTCGAACGAGTCGGTCCTAGACGTCTGACGTAACAGATGTCTCGCACAGGAAACCGACAAAGACCGGCGGCCTTTGGGCTGCTTAAATACCCTCCGGGCTCCTCCCATAACTTCAGGCCGGTACCCGGCCTTCCAATTTGTCTCTGTAAATGCCCAGACTTTATCAGAGAACTTGAATACTGCATCAGGAAAACCATGGAACAATTAAAACAAATCTGGGATGAAGTTTGGAGAGCCACCAATCAGCATTGGTTCATAGAGGGATTTCACTGACTTTCAAATTATTAAATCTATTATTAAATTATAACTGAATTTTTAGTGACACAGCCATCAGGTTTTTGTTTGTCCCATTGGGGGGATTTTCCCTGAGCTTTCCGTCTCAAATACAACCAGAATAGGAAGATTCCAAAGTGAGGGAAAATCCCTTCTTAGACAGCTGTGATAAAAACAGGTGTCCCTATGATAAGATTTTCCTTACAGCTCCTTTTCCCGTCTTAATAGCTGTAAAATGTAAGATTTCCCATTGTTTTCTGCCTTCATGATGATTGTCACTGGGACAAATCGAGATGATAAATCTACAAAGTGGGGGCAGAGACAGCAATAAAACGGGGGTTCTAATTCCTCATTACCAAAACGAAAAAAAAATAAGTTTAGCTTTTAACAAAGGTTACAACTCAAAGGGTCAGGATTTTTAATTTTTGCAAAACAATGGGATAAAGGAATATTCCTGAACTTTGTTGTATCTCATGGTTACTGTGAAATTGTGTGAATGCATCAATGCAGTGCATGTTATCGCAGAGCTTGAATTCATTGAATGAGTTTACTAAAATGTAAATATTGCAGAATATACAGCGTCATGCTACATAACTAAGCTCCATTTCATGCTGAATAAACTAAATTATTATTCTATCTTAACCACTTGCCGACCCGCCGCATGTACATATACATCGGCAGAATGGCACGGCTGGGCAAATGGGCGTACAGGTACGTCCCTTTTGAATTTGCCGCCATGTGGTAACGTGCGCGCCGGCGGTGGCGCTTGACTCTGCCGCTATCTCCGTGAGTAGGGTCGCGGGTCCCGCGTACTCGATGTCCGCAGGGATACCCGCGATCGTCTCACGGAGCTGCAGAACTGGGTCACGTTCTGCCTAGTGACACTGTCACTGATCTCTGTGATCGGGAGCTATGATCAGTGATGTGTCACACACAGCCACTCAGCCAAAACAGTTAGAATCACTCCCTAGGACACGCTTAACCCCTTCCTAGCCAGCTAGTGGTTAACCCCTACACTGCCTGATTTTTTTTTTTGCCCTGACTAGGGCAACTAAAAAAAGTCAACATTTAATCCTAAAAAAAAATCAACATTTATTAAGAATTACTACATATATTTACAATTATTAGTGTTATAAAAACAGTTAGCGGTTCTACTTAAAATGTGTGTTTATATAAGTTTCTGTAGTCCATTGCAGAACAGGATGAGAAAGAGAAGAACAAGCTGTGAGCCAGTTAAGTTTTTGCAGCATTTTGTCCTGCTGTCAGTCGATCACGGAGAGCTTGCTAAAAGGTCAAGAGAGCAGAGTCATGCTCAGAGCTGTGAGCTACTTTTACATTTTCCAATCAGTAGGACAGGTACAGGTCAGTCACCAAGCTGTATTAATATATGTTAAAAAAAAGTGCAACAAAACAATCTATATATTCAAACAATCAATTACATGAATATTCTTATGTAATACCAGTGCCTCACTAAAAATAAGAAGTATAAATAAATGCAACACAAACAAATCAATCGTTATAATGAAACAATTGAACTGTTAAATAAATATTATTGTGTACTACTGGTGCCTTAAATAAAATGTATTTTATATATATCACCAAATAGTGTCTGTGTGAATTGAAGAATTGATTTCATCCAAATCCGTGCAAAAAGTCTCCGTCCTTTACCAATCTGTGTCCACCACCACCTGCTGTACAAACTGCTTACCTATATACACTATATTGTCAAAACTATTGGAACGCCTGCCTTTACACGCACATGAACTTAAATGGTATCCCAGTCTCAGTCCGTAGGGTTCAATATTGAGTTGGCCCACCCTTTACAGCTATAACAGCTTCAACTCTTCTGGGAAGGCTGTCCACAAGGTTTAGGAGTGTCTCTATGGGAATGTTTGACCATTCTTCCAGAAGCGCATTTGTGAGGTCAGACACTGATGTTGGACTAGGCCTGGCTCGCACTCTCCGCTCTAATTCATCCCAAAGGTGTTATGTCAGCTCTTCTTAAAGCGGAAGTAAACCCATTGATCTAACAGTTTGAAAAAACAGTTACATTCCCGGCATGCCGGAAATTCTAACTGTCACATTGGTTGTGGTCTCAACCAAACTGTCAAACCATCCAATGGCTGGTGTCATAACTGATCACATGTGCAGCTTAATGGCAGTTAAAGATTAAACGGAGGCCAAGATGGCAGCTTCCTTGGCTGAAACCCACTTTAAAGGGTTCTAGTCTCACAGGCTTTGCATGGAGAGGATGCATATGTGTCGGATCCTGCAATAGCCTCCCAGGTCTGCTGCCTTGGTAGGGTGAGAAGAGTCCAGAGGCTCGTTGCCTCCCAGGACTGGTGCTTGGGGAAACGGAATCGGAAGCAAAGTCCCTAGCACTGGGTATGGGCATATGCCTCTCATCACCTCTCACCCTTCTGCTTCTCCTAACTTCTGGAGCTATATCCCCAAACCCTGGGCCTCCATCATTTAACTGTTCTTAACGCATCCATTACCCTTCACCCTGTGGGAGCAGCCGCAATCCACACAGTTTAGTTCCCTTCTTCCCAATACCAGACTCTCTTTCTCTTGCTCCCTTTGGAATGCTCGCTCTGTCTGTAACAAACTCACCTCTCTCCATGAGCTCTTTATCACTAACTCATTTAGTCTACTTGCCATTACTGAAACCTGGCTTCATGAATCCGACACTGCGTCTTCTGCTGCCCTATCCCATGGTGGTCTTCTCTGGATTTACTCCCACAGACCCAGTGGACGCAAGTGAGGGGGTGTCGGAATCCTTCTAGTCCCACATAGCACCTTTTAGGTACCTCACCCACCTCCCTGTCTGTCAATCTCCTCATTTGAGTCACACTGCATTCGTCTTTTCTCCTCTTTTGACCTGAAGCAATAGATATATGCTTCTACTCAATCTGAAGGCAATATCCTTGACCTTGTTTTCTCCCAGCTATGCACTCGGTGCCTTTCCCCCACCCCCTCCTCCCCACTCCCCTCCTTTTTTTCCCCTCTTCTTTTTTCCCCTTCCCCTTCTCTTTCCCCCACCCCTCCTCCCCCCCTTTTTTTATCATATATGTTTTTTTATCTTCAGGTATGTCTGAGTGCTCCTCCTGAGGAAGCGAGATGAAACGCGTCAAGAATTTCAGCACTATTCCTCAAATTTGCCAATGGATATTAGCATGGACAAATCTGGCTCATGCAAGATTTTTCCAAATTTGTATACAGTAATGTGGTGTGTGTACTTTTACTGTTGATATATTCTGATACTCATGTTTTGATATGTGTGAATTATCTCTGTAAACAATAAATATATTTTTATGAAAATACATTTTTTGTGATGATGTGACTCACAAAAACCCTTGGGATATAAGTAGTTGTGGTGTACAAGCATATTGTGTAGTCTTCTCTCAGACCGGCTTTTTATATATATATACAAGTTTAAATTAGAGGACATGTTCACTAGACGGCCTGGGGAATTCCAATGAAGTCCGTAATAGGACTGTAATTGTTGTGACTTGATGGGAAGTAGAGGCCAGACTCTCCCTGAGGACCTTTAAACCAAGCATCTGAGAAGCATGTGAGTGGTCTTCCCGTCCATTGAATGGGAGCTTACTGACAAGCCTTCTCCATAGGGATGTAATGTCATTTCTGTCATGCCGTTATTGGTGAGTGGAGGTGGTCGTCTCTCTCAAAATGAAAATGTTTATGAGGGAAACCTATCCAGTCTTTACCTAACCACGGAAATGTTACTTTCTCCATCAGCTCACCCCTCAGTTACTGCAAATGATTAGCTGTGTAAAAGACAAAATATCAAAATCAACATTTGCAGTAATATACACCTTCGGTACTGAGATTTCCCCCATAGTACTTTTTTTCTGCCACTAGATGTCCTCAGTCTGATGGCCAGTGTCATCCAACCCACTTCCTCTAAGTCCTGGTCATCCTGGACCCACCCCCCAGCCTGTGACTGGACAGTGAAAGGTGAAACAGCACAGTGATGAGTTCATCTCTCTGTCACTCTGCATTCTCGTCCTATCAGCATACTTCTTCTCAGTACATTAAAGTGACTTTAAAGTCTTGGGGTTTCTTTTTTGTTGTTTAAAAATAACAAACATGTCATACTTACCTGCTCTGCGTAATGGTTATGCACAGAGCAGCCCGGATCCTCCCCTTCTCGGGTCCCTCGCTGGCGCTCCTGGCCCCTCCCTCCTGCCTCCTGCCCCCACAGAAAGCAGCTTGCAATGGAGGCATCCGAGCCAAGCTGCTGCTCTGCGTGTCCATTCAGAAAAGGAGCCGTGGTTCGGCCCCACCCCCTCTCCTCATTAGCTCACTGAATTTGATTGACAGCAGCAGGAGCCAATGGCACCAACTGCTGTGTCTCAGCCAATTAGGAGGGAGAGTATCGGACAGCCGAGGCTCTCATGCAACATTGCTTGATCGAGATTGGATTCAGGTAAGTATTAGGGGGGCTGAGGGTGGCGGCTGCACACAGAAGGTTTTCTATCATCATGCATAGAATGGATTAAGATAAAAACCTTCTGCCTTTAGAACCACTTTAATTGATTGGCTCTCTGTGAGGCTTCTTCCACACACACTACAGCCATGCTGTACAGGGTTTGCAAGAGGCTGATACCAGGTCACTTTCAGGTACTTACACTGCTTATTCCATGGACACTCCATCCATGCTGGACAGAGATTGCCAGCGGGTGGTACCATGTCACATTTAGGTGCTTACTCTGCTAGTAAAGCAATAGCAGTTGATGTTTTTTTTGTTGGGGGCAGCAAACAACCACCCCCCAAGTCGTTCAGCGGGGCTCACGACCCCCCACCCCGCAGTTGGTCGGACGACGGGGTAAGCCCGGCACTTACCCCATCTAGGTAGCGGACAGGAGGGCAGGCATCGTGTCCTATGGGCGGCCACAGCATGTCCTAGCGTGATCCTCCTTTCGCCTCCTATAGGATCGCCTGTCCTTTCGACCAATAGGAAAACAGGTCTCACACCCGCTTCTGATTGGCCGGATTGAGGATCAGTGTTTAAACAGCGAATATTCATTTGCTGTTGTAACACACCTGGGTGGGCTCCGGTCGGACTCTCTGCGACCAAAGCCCACCCTATTTTGAAGCCTCTAATCAGGTGCTTAAAAAAAATAACCTGGCCACCGTAATTCATGTGCCTGGTGCCCTGAAAAGGGCCGGATGCATGAATAGGGGGTGGCCGCGGCAGCCATGGATAGATTAATGGACAGGCCTCACCTGATGTAAAGGCTTAGTCCCCACCCTTGGGACCATGTTTCATGCTGCACCCATATTTTGTTTAAATTCAGTGCTGCTGTGTGTGAAATCCATTTACAAATGCATCATCACAGGATCTGTGAATAGAAATGCGGCGTACCCCTAGTATCGGACAAACCGCCGGACTTTCCGGTGGAGGTCCTCCGGACTTTCCGACCGTGTGGACTTGCCCACATACGCCCGGACTTTTCCGGCAGAGTGTTGGCCAAAGTCCACGGGACTTTTGAAATGAACGGACTTGCCCACACACGGAGAAAAGTTCGTTAATTTAGAACGTAACTCCAGGTAGACGGGACTAGCGAAGGCAGTAAATGCCGCGCACTAGCCCCGTCACCTGGCATGGATTTAAAGGGGGATTTAAAGGGGAATCCCTACGCCGAAAAAAACGGCGTGGGGGTCCCCCCCAAATCCACCTCAGACCCTTATCCGAGCACGCAGCCCGGCCAGTCAGGAAAGGGGGTGGGGATGAGTGAGCGCCCCCCCTCCTGAGCCGTACCAGGCCGCGTGCCCTCAACATGGGGGGTGCACTGGGGAAAGGGAGGCCCTGCGGTGTAGGGATTCCCCTTTACATCCATACCAGGTGATGGGGCTAGCGCTGCGGCATTCACTGCCTTCGCTAGCCCCATCTACCGCGTGCAAGGCAAGTCCGTTCATTTCAAAAGGACTAGCACACAGACAGCGGGATTGTCCGCCGGACTGCCGAGTCCAGCGGACAATTTTAAGTCTGAACTTAAATCTTAGTCCGCCGGACTTTTGGGAGGAAAAAGTCAGCTGGAGCCCACACACAGGCGGATTGTCCAGGGGACTCTAGTCCGGTGGACAATCCCGCGGGGAAAGTCCGCACGTGTGTACGCGGCCAAAGACTAAAAGTCCCATCGGCCACCGCAGAAGAGGATCTCAATAGAGCACAAGTGTGGTGACGTCATCACACTTGTAGTCCATTTTTTGCTTCCTTCACTTACTGTATGTCCCAAATGGAGATATTTATCCTCACTTTCTGTCCCAATGACTACAGAAAATGAACTCCAATGGTGGCATAAATAGCAATCTCTGACAAATTGGATTAGCAGTACCCTCCTTGATGATAAAAAAAAAAAACACAGCAGGGAAATCCATTGGAAATAAAGTCAAAAGTACAAAGATAAGGTAATCAAGTAAAATGCTGTTTTGGTTGGGCTATATTTATTCCATGAAAATTTACTCCAGGTGGAATGATCCTTTAATCCTTTTGCTTTATTCCAGATGTACAGTAGCAGCACCATTAATGTCTCCCTCTTCAGCCCCAGGGGAATGATTCGCATACCAATGAAACAAGATCCCCTGTAACTTAAATAAAATTAAAAAGAAAACGGTCAACCAAAAAAATGTTTTTCATCTCACTATTTTCTTAGCGTTATCATGCTAATGCCCATCAGAATTTTTTTCTTTTTCTGTCTTTTTTAACTTGAAGCTGAATCGTCAAGTCAACGCAAATATCACCGTTGTTATTTTTGCAGTTATATTCAATTACGGCATATTTGTGGTTCCCTAAGGAAACATATGGGATTGGCTGTTATACCTTTCAACCTACTAAACCCCTTTCAGCCTTTCTGGGAATAGAATCAGATTTCACAGTGTCAAGTGGTGCATTATACTACAACAACACTGGCAAATGGTCGACCCAGAACCACTTAAAGGGCCATTTTCCAGCAGGCCCGCCTTTTTTATATTTGCACACATCTAATGGTATCCCTGACCTCTGTACCTGCATTTTTTCTTTTTTTTTTCTTTCAACCAAAAGCACAAAACATACCCGTCAGTGTTTACGCGATACAAGATTTATAAAGTCATTTTTATACACAAGAATGCTTTCTTTATACTCGTTGGCTGAGGGAAAAGAATAGGAGCCCTTAGGGTGAAAACGTATCATTTACATCTAAATACGCTTGTTGGAAAAACGTCAAAGCTGGCATAAGACAAGGGTATCCATCGCTGAGTTTACTTTCAGTCTTTAGTTTCTTACTTAAAGAAAAAATGCGTAAATTTAACAAGAACAAAAAAAAAAAATGATATATAATATATTTGGGCTTAGTTAGTGAGGAGGTCTAGTGAGTGAATCAGTAACCAATCAAATGTTGATTTGTGCCATTTTAGAACTAAAGAACAATGTCAATTGATAATATAAGATATAGTATTTCCAAGCTTACGTAGTATGAAGAGAAAAGCCTACCAGACCAAATCATAGTACTTATTTAAGCTTATTCACACGTATGCATTTTGCCCCAATGCATTTTCCAACAAAATCATTAGTAATCCATCAAAAAAACATGTTAGCTTGCGTTGAAGTGCTGTCATTCTATTGTCAACATGCATCATAGTGGTAGTTGACATTTTTATTTTTTTTTGCATGTGTTGACAAGTATTTTGAAGTGTTTCTATTTATTTCTTATGTTAATGCATCAAATGAAAAAGCAAAAGTGTGAATTCAGCCTTAAAGCCGAACTCCGGGAAAAATGTTTTTTCCCATGCAATAGGGCTGTGCCCACACTGCACGGGTTACCTGCTCATTTTTTTCTGGGGGAGAGGAGAGCAGAGATATACTTACTTAATCCTCTGATCCTCCCAGCACAAGACTGGTCCGGCACCCCCGCACTCCAGCAGTCTTGAATAGTGCACTGTTCTTGACGTCATCGCAGCCAGAGCAGGCTCCATAGACCAGGAACAGTCAGTGCCCATCAGTGCTGCCCATCAGTGTTCATCATTGCTGCCTTTCAGTGCCCATCAGTGATGTCTTTCAGTGCCCATCAGTGATGCCTGTCAGTGCCCACCAGTGCCGCCTATCAGTGCCCATTAGTGCAACCTATCAGTGCACATCAGTGCAGCCTATCAGTGACCATCAGTGAAGGAGAAAAATTACTTATTTACAAAAGAGTCTAAGAAAAAGTCTTTTTTTGTTTGTTTATCTAGCACCCTGATGTTTAGGCAAATGTAGTTGCCAGGCGATAGTTGCTTTGGCCAATTGTTAGTAGATCAATTGATTCCTCTCTAACTCTAGACTAGTTGCACCCTTTCTCCTCTGTCACTGGGTGGCACTATGCTATTGACATTAGTTAAGACAGGGGCTTTGCAGGCTCAGACATGAATGGATGGGGTGTCCCAGCCAATGGGAAGGGATTTCTTTGGTCCCTTGGCCTGCTAGGAGAGCCTATTTATTTGGGTGGAGTCTGGTGATCGGGGTTCTGTGCCACCTGGATGGCTGTCTGGGAGGACTTGTGTTGTAATGCTCCAGGCTGCTAGGCCAGAAGCCTGAGGCCTATCCCAGGGGCATCTGGCTGCTAGGCTGTCTGAGGCCTATCCAGAAGCAGGAGAGCAGCGTAGGGTTGGGACTGCTGGCTTGCAGTCCAGCCAGAAGTAGTTGTTCAGACGGACAGGGAACCAGTCGTGGTCGGAGGTAGAGGGGAAGCTGTTGCCACTAAGGGACCATCCACCTTGTTACCGGAGACCACTGTGAATAATCTGAAGTCAGGACTTGAGTAGTCTTCTCCTCAGCCGGGGAGGGAGACACAAAGGTTCGGCCTGCCATGACTCTCTTCTCATTGGCTCAAGACAGCTGAGGCTATCGTGAACATCGCTGGATCAGAGGGCGCTCAGGTAAGTATTGGGGGGACTGAGGGGGGGAGGGGGCGCTGCACACTGTAATTTGTGTGTATATCGAATAGGAAAAAGGTACTTTGATTTTTTTTTCTTAATAAAATAAATAAAATAAAATAATTACAGTGCCATCATCCACATACAGAAATAGAAGGGACAATGTAACTGAAACGGTGTGTGTTTAGTATCACTTTAATTGAACAAGCTGAAGTTAGACCCTGATTGGCTACCATGCAGAGCTGCACCAGATGTTAGTAAAGCAACCCCAAAGTGTGACATTGGATAGCCCGGTGAAAATAAAGGGGGGAAAAAAAAAGGACTCACCACAACTTCGGACTGGTAACCTGCAATATTTTACATTTTTATTTTTGGATTTAAATATACAAGAAAATTGTAAAGAATGCCTAGAAGTTAGTTCTAGGGTGAATGCAGACATGGCAAAATAATCTCTTTTGTCCTTAAGAGAATATCACTAAGGGATATGATACGGTCTAGTTTTAAGTCCAGCTAATTAAAATCTACAAGTGCTGTGTAACTGAGAATCAGCCATCACCCACCACTTTCCCACAGGCAAGAAAGAAAGGGCTTCAGTACAGCAAAGTCAGAACATGCTTCCATCACCAAGAACAGAAGCCGCAATTCATCTCTGCTTCTCCTTATCAACAGCTTCCACTTCTGTGTCTCTACGGAATCATATTAGAATTAGATTGATCAGCACAATGTCACCTTCGGAATGTTCGAGTCTTTAATAATGTGGCACAACTCTTTTCGAGGGCAAATCATGGATTTCTCCCTTTTCCCATGTTAAGGGGATAAATGGCGTGACAAATGTGTTCCTGTAATAAAGCTGGGATGGTTATTTGTTTCACTAATGAGTCTTGAGGATGCCTTGTTTTATTTTAGCAGCTGTTTAACTGGTATTAATTAAAAATTCGTAAATAAGAACAAGGATAATTTGTATGCCTCTTGCCGAATGACAATTTATTAAGCTATAAACAAAATAATAAAGCAGAGAATGACAAGCGGAACATGAGGATAAAGTTTACAATCGGGACAAATGCTATAAGTTTGGCGTTTGTTAAATAGAGCTGGAATTTTATTATGCTGAGCATTAGTCAAGGACCAATAAATCAAAATCTTAAAGTATATCTAAAACCCTTTTATTAAAACAAAATATGTAGTTAATAACCTTGAGTTATGTATTTTCCTTATTTAGAAAAGACCCTCTAAGGAGCCACTGGAATTATCAGGCCTTCCTGTTGGGCTTAGTGATCTGGTCTACAGGCTGTCCCAAATCACTTACCAACCTACTAGTGGGGAACAAATGCTTGCGGGTATTATTGGCTCAGTGTCCAGGGGAGAGAGGGTTAGGGTTTACAGGATACCCAAAAGAGCAACAAGTATTCCTTCAATTTAAATGACTTTGAGTCCCTCTCATGGGTTAGTGGTGTGCCTTCAAGCTGGAACTGTCAGTCTTCCATTGTGTGCCTTTAAGCCAAGACTGCCAATGGATTGAGCAAACTTGTCTGAAGGTGTTTCCTTTAGCAGACACCTTCCTGCCTTCCAAGCCATAGCATATTATTAATATCATTATTATACAGGATTTATATAGCGCAAACAGTTTGCGCAGCGCTTTACAACATGAGGCAAACAGTACAGTTACAATACAATTCAATACAGGAGTTGCTGCTCGTTGGAGCTTACAATCTAGAAGGGAGGGTCAAGTGAAACAAAAGATGAATTGATGGAGAAAATGAAAATACAATTGTTAGATGTGGGTAGGATAGGCTTCTCTGAAGAGGAGGGTTTTCAGGGATCGTCGAAAAGCTAATAGAGTAGGAGATAATCTGACAGATTAGGGTAAGGAGTTCCATAGGATTGCAGAGGCTCTGGAAAAGTCTGGGGGGGGCATGGGAGGCGGTGGCGAGGGAGCTAGAGAGCAGGATGTCTTGAGAAGAACGAAGAGAACAATTAGGTTGGTATTTTGAGACTCGGCTTGTGATGTAGCTGGGGGTTAAATTGTGGATGACTTTGTAAGGTGCTGTTAGTATTTTAATTTTAATTAGTTGGGTGAGCAGAAGCCAGTGGAGGGATTGACAGAGAGGAGTAGTAGACACAGAGCAATTGGTAAGGTGGATGAGTCTGGCAACAGCATTCATGATGGATTGAAGTGGGGGGGGGGGGGGTAGCCCATGTAGAGGTAAGCCAATGAGAAGGGATTTGTAGTAGTCTAGGCAAGAGATGACCAGGGAGTGAATTAAGAGCTTTGTTGTGTCATTGGTTAGAAAGATGGAGATGTTGCAGGGGTTGAGGTGGCAAGATTTGGACAGTGATTGGACATGGGGCTTAAAGAAGAGTTCAGAGTCCAGGACTACACCTAGGATCTTGGCATGTGGGGATCGGCTGATAGTTGTGCCATCAATTTTGACAAAGAGACCAAGGGAAGAGGCATGTGGTGGAGGAAAAATTATAAGTTCGCTTTTGGATAGATTGAGTTTGAGGAAGTGGTGTGACATCCAGACTTATATATCTGTTAGTAAATTAGTGAAACGTGAGGAGACTGGGGAAGTGAGCAGAGGGGTAGAGAAATTGATTTGGGTGTTATCACCATAATGATGGTATTGGAAGCCATGGAAGGATATTAGCGGACCATGGGAGGAGGTGTACATTGAAAATAGGGACGGTCAAAGAACAGAACCTTGGGGGACCCCAACAGAGAAAAGAAGAGGAAAGGAGGAAGTAAAATTGTTTATTAAAAATAACGCTAAAGGTGAGGTTGGATAAGTAGGAAGAGAACCAGCGAAGAGTACAATCACAGAGACCAAAGGCGTGGAATTTTTTGAGGAGGAGGGGTGGTCAATGGTATCAAAAGGCAGCAGAAATATCCAGTAGTAGTATAGAATAGTGTGCATTGGTTTTGGCCATTAGTAGATCGTTTGTTAGAGGAGATCTGCTTGGCAGTGAGGAGGCTGGAATTGTATTTTTGGAGGGAAGATTGATAATGGTTGAAATCTTTCGCAAAACATCAGCCGCGGGCCCGGGGGCGTGGTCTAAGATGGCGGAGTAGGAGAGACGCATGCAGGCTCTGCTCCCTCTAGACCCCCGGGGCATGCTCTGTAAGTGAGACGGCATTGAGGCATTGTATCACCGAACCTGATACTCCCTGGCCGGCATGAGAAAAAGAGACGGGGGTGAGCAGAAGGCCCAGAAAATACCTTCACAGCCGGAGATACCTCAGTATTTCTCTCGGACGAGAGCAGCGGTAGCGAGGCACCAGGAGCGGGCATCAGGTGAAGTGAAAGTGAAACCAGACAGAGGACCCGGAGAGGTGCCTGACGTCACCCCTGCGCCCTGCATACCTGACACGCTGGCGGCGTCTGCAGTGAAGCGTGGTGAGAGCGGTAAGGGAGAGGAGCTCCCCAGGCGGTCACAGGAAGAGGCCACAGGACACGCACAGCATATGGCAGGGGAAGACGCAGACCTTAGAGCTCTCCTGAGAGCGCTGCCTACAAGGGCAGATCTACAGGCACTCCCCACGAGAGCAGATCTGGAGGGATGGATGACTAGGATGGAAGAGATCCATCGAAGAGATCTGGAGGAGGTGAGGTCTGAGGTACATCAAATCACAGGAAGAGTGGCGGTGATAGAAAGTACACAGGTGTCCTTGATCGACCGGATCACGCAAATGGAAAAGGTACAGTCTGATTATAACTTTTATGCTCCCTCAATGCAATTGCGATTAGAGGAATTAGAAGACCGCAATAGAAGGAAAAATTTAAGATTCAGAGGGGTAACAGAGGCAATAGGTGGAGAGGCGCTACAAGCAACTATAGCTGCAATATGCCAGCAATTGGAAATCCAGGTTCCAGCTGGGGACTTAGAGTTTGAAAGGCTCCATAGAGTACCTGGTCCCTCCTCAGTTAACCCCGCCAGACCTAGAGACGTGATATGCTGTTTCCATAGGTATGCACACAAGGAAATGGTCAGCCGGAAGGCGTGGGAGGCCAAAGAAGTAGTGTATGAAGACATGAGGGTTAAAATCTTACCCGACCTTTCAAGGGCCACCTTACAGAGGAGAGCCATGTTACGGCCTTTACTGGACATAATACGAAAATCAGGAGGTTCATACAGATGGGGTTACCCCCTATCGGTATTTATAAAAAGAGGATCCAGAACTTTTGTCCTGAGACATCCAGTAGACCTGCCACAGTTGTTCCTATTTCTGGGTGAAGAGGAGATTGAAGTCCCGAACTGGCTACAGTATCTGGGCCGCCTAAATGAACAGGGGGCTCAGGGGAGATAGAAAGTGGAGATTTAGTGAAGGAAGATTGAGAAACACCCCGCCACCTTGTCCTAAAGGACTGGGAGACATTTGGGCTTAGTGCATGCCCCCCTTTCCTTTCCGCCCCCCATCCCCCCCCTTTTTTGCCCATGGCTTTTCTCTTTTTTTTTTTTTTTTTTTTCCCCCACCCCCTGCGGTTTCCTAAGGGGACCCCCCTGGAGCTGAACATATCATGTTTAAATAGGGAATGAACTTTGGGTCCAGATGGATTAGACGGACTTCATGGGTCATATTATGTATTTTAATGTGTGTTTTTTTTTTTTTTCTTTTTTCTCGGTGGGTGGGAAACGGGGGAGGGGGGGAGGGTTGGAGGGGGGTGTGAAGATCACTAAGGTGTGTTAGAGGGAATATATTCTCTCTTCTTTTTTTTTTTTTTGGGTTTGTTTTGAAGGTTTTGTACAGAGACGCAATCGATAGTATATATATAAGCATAGATAATGCTAGGGTTTCACCCCTTTTTTTTTGTTTGCCCCCACGTAAGGGGGATGTTGGTAACAAATAAGTAACAAATAAGTCACAAATGTTTTTTTCTATCTGCGAGAAGAGGGAATCTCGCACCACGAATTGATAACTATAGATAGTCACAAGCTCACAGGTATTGGTATATGCACTTTTTATTCTTTGACAACACTAATCGTAGCACGGAGGATGAGGGACCTCCTTTTTTTTTGGGGGGTATAAACTGAATATGAGTTATTGACCCATGAAGAGAGGATGAAAAGGGGGGGAGAACGGACGTGGGGTCTCTACCATCCCCACCCTCCCCTTCACTCTTGAGAGGGTGTGGGGGGAGGGGGGAGATAACTGGGGGGTATGGGTGAACGGGGGGGGGGGGTATGGGGGGGGATGAGGGGGAGGGGGGAGGATATAAATAAACGAATTGTTCTTTCTTCTTTTCTGTTTTTTTCTCTTCCTCTCTCTTTCCTCCTCCCCCCCCCCCCCTGCTGGGGGGGGGGGGGGGGGGGGGGGGGGGAGTGGACGATGGAATATAAATTGGTGATAAATGCAACTAGAGATGGATGCAGAGCGTCTCCGGGGAGGGGGGGGGAGTGGAGCCTCCCCGTCATTTGGGACCAACCCCTCATAAATAGTTTTACACCCATAGGGGGGTGTCTCAGGAAAGGGTGTCTCCCTTAGGGGTTGAAGTAGGGGTAAGGGGAGAAAAAGAGGGTGGGGGGTGGGAGTAGGAAATTATAGAAGGGGAAGGGGGGGTAGACTAGGGTAGGGGTGGGGATTGGGGGGTATTCCCCTTTTTTTTTTTTCTTCCTTCGCTCCGTCTGGCCCCCACCTCTCCCACCGGGGCTTACCCTCTCATTACTATCTGTATCTCGTTCCCTCTAGTGGAGGTTGGCAAAGATGGAGGAAATTAGGTTGATATCTATGAATGTGAAGGGACTTAACATCCCTGAAAAAAGAAGGATGCTTCTAAATGACCTAAAACAGAGGCACATAGATATAGCTTATATTCAAGAGACCCATTTTAGGACGAGTAGATTTCCTATACTTCAAAATAGATTTTTCCCAACGGTATACCATGCCTCTAACCAAGAGGCAAAATCCAAAGGGGTCTCGATCATGATATCCAATAGGATCCCGTGGACGTTGACAGAAAAACGAGCAGACGAGAACGGAAGGTATCTTTTTTTGAAGGGCTCAATAGGAGGAGTGAAGGTGACATTGGCCACAGTATATGCCCCCAATGTAAAACAAGATGTTTTCCTAAAGAAAGTCCTAACAAACCTAATGGATTTTTCAGAGGGTAAACTAATTATAGGGGGGGACATTAACATCCCTTTAGATCCAAAACTCGATACGTCCTCAGGGACATCGTCCATTCCCCCGGGCATCAGAAGAGGACTATTAAAAAAACTACACGAACTACAATTAGTGGATGCTTGGCGTATTATGCACGAGGGGGAAAGAGACTACACCTTCTTTTCCAATCCCCACCAGTTATATACCCGGATAGACCTCTTCTTGATACCCCACTATTTAATGACTAAAATAACAGAGATATCAATAGGGAACATAGTGTGGTCAGATCATGCCCCGATTATTTTGTGTATTTCCCTGTTTGGCGGGAGGGAAGCTACCGAGAGAAGATGGCGATTAAATGAGAGCCTACTTCACAACCTTGAAATCCAAGAAGAAATAGCGAAAGAAATTCAATTTTACTTTGAAATAAATGAGACCCCGGGAAGCAACCCCGCTATAATATGGGAGGCGCATAAGACAGTGATCCGGGGCATACTGATTAAATTTGGATCAAGATTAAAGAGAGAAAAAGAAAAACAGGTAAGGGAACTCCTACAGGAAATACATGTCTTAGAATCTCAGCACAAGAGGAATCAGACACCCTCTTTGGGAAGACAGCTGGGGGATCTGCGACGCCAGATTTCAGATATCCTACGTTATAGAGCGAGGAAAATTATACAGAGAGGTAGAAAGACTTCCTATGAACTAGGAGACAAGTGTAGTAAGTTGTTGGCAGGTAAATTGAAAGAGAAAACTTTGAATGTATATATACCCCACATAAAAGGAAGGGAAGGGAAACTTATTTCTCAGCCCAAAGAGATTGCACAGACATTTGGGGATTTTTATACCTCTCTGTATAATTTGGAGTCAGTACCTATAGCACCATCAGTACAGGAAGAATATCTCTCATCGGCGAGACTGCCGAGACTAACTTCTGTAGAGCGGAAGAGATTGGAAGAACCAATTACGAAGGAGGAAATAGAACAGGTATTAAAAACAATGAGGCCGGGAAAGGCGCCCGGCCCGGATGGCTTTACTGTACTTTATTACAAGAAATTTTCCCCACAACTGTGCACACAGATGGCAAAAACTTTTAACGCCCTCGGCCGAGCTGCCACATTCCCTCCAGACTCCCTTTTGGCACACATTACAGTGTTGCCAAAGGAGGGGAAGGACCCCTCGGAATGTGGCAGCTATAGACCTATTTCACTTTTAAATGTGGACTTGAAGTTATATACCAAACTTCTGGCAACCCGGATTCAGCCATTGATGTGCCGGTTGATAGACCGAGATCAGGTAGGTTTTATTCCCACGCGGGAAGCTAGGGACAACACCACTAAAGTTCTAAATCTGGTCCACTATGCTAACAAGTCAGTAATCCCTAGTGTCTTTTTAAGTACCGATGCCGAGAAGGCTTTTGACCGGGTGAGGTGGTCCTTCTTGTTTGACGTATTGAGATCTGTGGGCATGGGAGACCAGATGATTTCGTGGATTAAAAACGCATATATCTGCCCGAGGGCAGAGGTGAAAGTAAACGGAGTATTCTCTAGCCCTTTTAAGATTGCGAACGGTACTAGACAGGGATGCCCCCTCTCCCCTCTGCTATTTTCCTTATCAATAGAACCTCTGCTAAATAAAATCAGGCAAAATAGAGACATCCAGGGTATAGAGATTGGAAATCGAATTTATAAAATCTCCGCTTATGCGGACGACCTGTTGTTCTCCATGTCTGCACCACACATCTCGATCCCCAATCTCATGAAAGAATTTGAACTATATGGTAAATTGTCGAATTTAAAAATAAATTACTCAAAATCTGAAGCAATGGGAGTCGCTCTAAGAAAGGGAGACTGTGAGGTATTCCAACAAAACTTCAGTTTTAGGTGGGTAAGTGAAAAAATGAAATATTTGGGAACGTTTATCCCACCAAATATAGGTAAGACATTTGAGGTAAATTTTCCTGGGTTACTGGAATCAGTTAGGAGGCAATTGGACAAATGGCACCAGGATACCCATTCATGGTTTGGCCGATGCAACATCATTAAAATGAACATTCTGCCCAAATTTCTATACCTATTTCAAGCTTTACCAATTGCGATACCAGGAGCCTTTCTTCGCCAAACAGGTTCTTTATTTATAAAATTTATATGGGCGAAGAAACGCCCCAGGATAGCAAGAAGTATCATGATGCTCCCTAGGAGTATTGGTGGGGTAGCGGTCCCAAATATAGTGAGATATTACCATGCAGTTCACCTGGGGAGGGTGGTGGACTGGTGCAGACATGGAGAGCTCAAGGCATGGGTGGAATTAGAACAGCAAGTTAGTGAGATACCCTTGCGGAGAGCACCCTGGTGTATTGACAAAATACCAAGGGAAACTATGAAACACCCTACCATAGGGACTACATTACGTATTAGTTCATCTTTATTTCGAGATCCTAGGATCTCCTCGGAGGATTCACCACTATTCCCAGTACTGGGAAATCCGGGGTTCCCTCCAGGGACAGAAGTAGGAGCTTTCAAAAATCTAGAAGACAAAGGCTTATTTCAGGTCTCACACTTTTTGCAAAGAGGGGCCTGGCCTACTATCGCGGTTCTTTCACAAAGGGGGGGTCCCTTTGAGTTAAATATGTGGAGGGCAAGACAGATTAGGAACTTCCTACGGTCCCTGGGAGGAGCGGGAAAATATGATCGCCAACTAACGATATTTGAAAAATACTGCGATGGGCATGAACCGATCCCTCGGTTGATTTCCAAAATGTTTGGAATATTAAATACCCCACGGGAAGATTATGTACCACCCAGCAAGGCCAAGTGGGAAAAGGATCTCAACAGAACTTTTACCAAGGCCCAATGGGGGGATATTATACACATGTCCCAGAATACGTCAATTTGTACACGATTCCAGGAATTAAATTATAAGATAATGACGCAGTGGTATTATACCCCATCCAAACTCCAGAGATTCTATCCTGAAACCTCAGGTCAGTGCTGGAGATGCGGTGGAGAACTGGGAACCCTTTTCCACATACTTTGGACTTGCCCTAAAATTAAGCAGTACTGGGTAGATATACGTAGGATATCCCAAAAATGTACCGAAATAGAAATCCCAGAGGACCCGGCCTTTTTTCTGTTACACTCCTCTCAAATACCAAAACGGACCTATAAAAAATCTATTATATGCCATCTGCTCAATGCTGCCAAGGCAAACATCACTATAAGTTGGAAGGAACCTGATCCACCTTCTATATCAAGGTGGTTAAATAAAGTTAGGGAGATCAGGGCTATGGAGGACCTAGTCTCATTTGGTCAAAACAAAATAGAGAGGTACAATAAAACCTGGGCAGGGTGGAACAGATTCATGGACTCGGAGGAAGGTAGGAGATTAAGGGAACAAGACACCGGAGAAGAGAGCTAGACGGAGGAGAGGAGGTAGGGGAGGTATTCCCAGACCGGAGGGATGAGGTGGAGGGGAGAGGAGATGGGGGAGGACCCCCCATTTTTTTTTTTTTTTTTTTGGGGTTTTTTTTATTTTTTTTTGGGGGGGGGGGGGGGGGGGGGGGGGGGTGGGAGTTAGGAGGGAGGGTACAACGGAAATGAAGACGGGGGGAAGAGAGACCCAAAAAAGGGGAATGAAAGATCTCGAGGGAAACCATTGGATGGCCATTAAATAAGACCAATAGGCCTGGGAAATAAAAGAAAAGGGCTTCAATACGAGGAGGCTGATGAGAAGAGATAAATTATGTTTGAAATTAAGTTAGAAACGACGATTGTCTAATAGTATATGTTAATTGTACTTTATTGGTCTAGAACGGCCGGTTAACCTCGTGCACGTGTTTCCTTGTTTTGTTGTTTTTTGTTTCCTTGTTTGTTTGTTTTTTGTTTTCTTTTTCTTGCCCTATTGTATTTACTTTTAATGTTTGAGTGAAAAATCGAATAAAAATCAAAATATAAAAAAGAGGAGGTGGAGGTGAGGGAGAGACTGAAACTAATAAGGTAGTGATCAGAGAGAGGGAAAGGATAGTTGGAGATGTTGCACCGAGTGCATAGCTGGGAGAAAACAAGGTCAAGGATATTGCCTTCAGATTGAGTAGAAGCATGTATCTATTGCTTCAGGTCAAAAGAGGAGGTTTGACTGAGAAGTTTGGAAGAAGCAGGAGTGTTAGTATTAATAGGGTTGTTGAAGTCCCCGAGAATGATTGTGGGGATTTCAGAAGAGAGAAAGAAGGGTAGCCAGGCAGAGAAGTCATCAAGAAAGGTTGATACCGATCCACGGGTCCGTAAATCACAGCTATTCTTAGAGAAACTGGAGAGAAAAGAAGAATGCAGTGTGACTCAAATGAGGAGAGTGACAGAGAGGGAGTTGGGTGAAGTACCTGAAAGGTGCTATGTGGGAGTAGAAGGATTCCGACACCCCCTCACTTGCGTCCACTGGGTCTGTGGGAGTGAATCCAGAGAAGACCACCATGGGATAGGGCAGCAGAAGACGCAGTGTCAGATTCATGAAGCCAGGTTTCGGTAATGGCAAGTAGATTAAATGAGTTAGTGATAAAGAGCTCATGGAGAGAGGTGAGTTTGTTACAGACAGAGCGAGCATTCCAAAGGGCGCCAGAGAAAGAGGGTCTGGTCTTGGGAAGAAGGGAACTAAACTGTGTGGATTGCGGCTGCTCCCAGAGGGTGTAGGGTAATGGATGCGTTAAGAACAGTTAAATGATGGAGGCCCAGGGTTTGGGGATATATCTTCAGAAGTTAGGAGAAGCAGAAGGGTGAGAGGTAATAAGAGGCATTTGCCCATACCCAGTGCTAGGGACTTTGCTTCCGATTCCGTTTCCACAAGCACCAGTCCTGGGAGGCAACGAGCCTCACCCTACGAAGGCAGCAGACCTGGGAGGCTATTGCAGGATCTGACACATATGCATTCTCTCCATGCAAAGCCTGTGAGACTAGAACCCTTTAAGAAGAGCTGACATAACACCTTTGGGATGAATTAGAGCGGAGAGTGCGAGCCAGGCCTAGTCCAACATCAGTGCCTGACCTCACAAATGCGCTTCTGGAAGGATGGGCAAACATTCCCATAGATACTCTCCTAAACCTTGTGGACAGCCTTCCCAGAAGAGTTGAAGCTGTTATAGCTGTAAAGGGTGGACCAACTAAATATTGAACCCTACGGGCTGAGACTGGGATACCATTTAAGTTCATGTGCGTGTAAAGGCAGGCGTTCCAATAGTTTTGACAATATAGTGTATATAGGTAAGCAGTTTGTACAGCAGGTGGTGGTGGACACAGATTGGTAAAGGACGGAGACTTTTTGCACGGATTTGGATGAAATCAATTCTTCAATTCACACAGACACTATTTGGTGATATATATAAAATACATTTTATTTAAGGCACCAGTAGTACACAATAATATTTATTTAACAGTTCAATTGTTTCATTATAACGATTGATTTGTTTGTGTTGCATTTATTTATACTTCTTATTTTTAGTGAGGCACTGGTATTACATAAGAATATTCATGTAATTGATTGTTTGAATATATAGATTGTTTTGTTGCACTTTTTTTTAACATATATTAACCACTTGCCGACCGCCCCATGTAGATATACGTCGGCAGAATGGCACGTACAGGCAGAACCACGTACCTGTACGTGCCATTCTTTAGGCGGTTGGGGGGTCCGATCGGACCCCCCTCCGCCGGCGGGGACGGTCGGCATCGCTTCAGGAGCGATCCGGGACGAGGGGACGGCCAGTGGTTTCTGGCCACCCCCTCGCGATCGCTCCTGGCGAATGAAAAGCTTCCCCTTCCTGTCTATTGTATAGACAGGAAGGCGGAAGTGATGTCACGCTCGGTGCGCCGGTCTATGTGACCGGAGACGCCGAGCGGCGAACATGTTAAGGTTAGTGCACAACACTACACTGACACCAGTACAGTTAGGCACACAAAACACCCCCCTGTCACCCCCTGATCACCCCCCAGATCACCCCCTCCCCCCCCCAGTCACAGTGTCACTAATTGCAGTGATCATTTATTTACTGATCACTGCATTTAGTGTCAGTGTGACTGTAATAACTGTCAGGGCAGTTAGTTTTAGGTCCTAGGTAGCCCCCTACCCCCCCCTAATAAAGGTTTAACCCCTGATTGCCCCTAGTTAACCCCTTCACCCCCTTTTGCCAGTGTCACTAAGCGATCGTTTTTCTGATCGCTGCATTGTGTCGCTAGGTAACCATTTTTTTTTTTATTTTAACCGCCATGTTTTATATAGGTTCATAAATAGTTTTATAGGTCAGGTACCCCCATATTACAACCTAAATAAAGGTTTTAACCCCCTGATTGCCCCTAGAGTTAACCCTTTCACCAGTAATCACCGTATAACTGTCACTGGTGACGCTGGTTAGCCAGTTAGTTATTTCGTTATTTAGGTTCCCCGTCAGGTTTTTATATAGCGTCAGGTACCCCCATATATTACCTAATAAAGGTTTAACCCCCTGATTGCCCCTAGTTAACCCTTTCACCCCCTTTTGCCAGTGTCACTAAGCGATCGTTTTTCTGATCGCTGCATTAGTGTCGCTAGGTAACCAGTTTTTTTTTTTAGGTTAACCGCCATGTTTATATAGGTTCATAAATAGGTTTATAGGTCAGGTACCCCCATATTACAACCTAAATAAAGGTTTTAACCCCCTGATTGCCCCTAGAGTTAACCCTTTCACCAGTGATCACTGTATAACTGTCACTGGTGACGCTGGTTAGCCAGTTAGTTATTTCGTTATTTAGGTTCCCCGTCAGGTTTTTATATAGCGTCAGGTACCCCCATATATTACCTAATAAAGGTTAACCCCCTGATTGCCCCTAGTTAACCCTTTCACCCCCTTTTGCCAGTGTCACTAAGCGATCGTTTTTCTGATCCCTGCATTAGTGTCGCTAGGTAACCAGTTTTTTTTTGTATTACTGTTACGGGTGACGCTGGTTAGTTA